>CAJJDN010000067.1:11221-27297 GCA_905182985.1 Paramecium sonneborni
TAGGTTTTAGTTCTTATATGAAATGTATGGATCTATTAATTCTTATATGTTTAAGTATTTGGAAATAAAATTGAGTTAAGCAAAACCAAAAAAATCAAAAAACTCTTACAAATTGTAAGGCATTTAAGCGTTAATATATTTCAGATAAGATAACATTTGGATTGTATCCAACAAATTATAAAAAATATCTAAACCTCCAAACAATATTGCTCCTCCACACATAGCACCAATAACATATAATACATATTAATTACCATTTGTAGCCATTTATACTTAAGCTACAGCTGATTCTTCTATAAATTTATATTCAGGAATAATTGCTGAAATAAATGATTCTTGTTAGGTGTAACCTTAATTTGAAATAAAATTGGAACTATTTTGATATTAAATAATTAATTCTTCATTTTTTGTACTTCTATTAAAGCTTAATTCAAAAAATGACTGAAAAATTAACTTTTGATTGATTACAGAACTGAATTTTAAAGTAATTATATCTAACTAATATTATGGTAATATTTTGTATTGGCAATCAATTGGGTTTTCTGAAATTTAATTCTTAATATGTAGGATAAATTTATTTTCAACTGAATCATTTTATGGTAAATTTAAAAACAAATTATATGTTAATTTGTATTATCTAATATTCTTATATAAAGAATTGTCTCCAAAACTGAATAAATATGGAATAGGATATTCTGGGGTTATACAAATTCCATCTTTACATATAAATTTTTTTTCATTTTTACAATTTCGATCACATCCATCACCAGATAATAAGTTTCCATCATCACATTCTTCATCTAATGATTTGAGTGAATCACCACATTTTGAATAGCATTTATTATTAATATAATCAGAATAATATCCATTTTATGATTCACATAATGTTTATTTTATTGAAATTTACAAGTAATGCAATTTGAAGCACTTGTTTAACAAGTTAAACATTTTTCTGAACATTTAGCACATTTAGTATTTAATAGATGAGATCAGAGCATTTTAAGCAGCTATCTGATTTATATGTGCAAGTTGAACATTAAGGTTAACACTTTTGACATTATGTCTCTATTTAAAAATAACCATCTTAACATAAGCATTTATTATCTGATAAATGATATATACTACTATCAATACAAGATAAAAAAGTAGTTTTACTTGTTGAACAATCAAGACAAGGGTATTTACATTAAGAACAATTTATTCCACCATTTCCTGTAGATCCATATCCAAATTTGCATTATTGTTTTTATTATAATTGTAATTATATTATTATTAATATTTGTAATATTTAATTTTTTTATTAACATTCTTGTTGTTATTATTAGTATCACAGGTAGTGACACTAGATGAACATTTAGCACATGGTTTAGTACATGGAATGCAAACTGTACCACTTAAAAGATATCCATCATAACATTAAGTACATACTGTAGTTGAAGTACATATTTAGCAATTATAAGGACAATTATCACAATTATATGTTGATAAATTTATGATTTAAGCTTCCTTACATGCACAAGTTGGAATAACTTAGTTAGTTGAATCAACGCATGATAAGCAATTTGTATTAGTTGAACAATTTACACAAGGTTTAATTCATTAAGAAAAAGCATTAGAATTCAGATAATATCCATCATTACATTTTGTACAAACTGTTCCTGATGTACATGTATCACAATTACTAGAGCAAGCAAAACACATATATGTAGAAGTATTCATACCCATATCTGACTTACAATTGCAAGAAGGTGTTGATTAATTTGTAGTATCTACACAACTTGTACAGCTTGTTTTTTAAATTTGACAATTTTAGCATGGTTTTTAACATGCATGGCAATTATCCAGTTATAATAACCAGATATGCAAGAGGAACAAACTCCGTAAGGACATTAACAAGGACTTGTAATAACAATAAGATTAGAAATATGAAGTATAAATAGCCTTGCCATAATTTAAATTGATTTGCGAATAAATGAAAGTAATATTATTAATAAATATTATTAGTAAGGTTTACCTTTAGTAACGGGATGGGTAATTCCTGAAAAATTTTTGTTTAAAATAAATAAAGAACAATCAGAATGATAAAAATCCTCATATTCATGTTTCCTTAAAATGTGGAGCAATAGTTTTTATTCTATTTATCTACACAGTTCTTTAAATTCTAAATGTTATTTTGCAGAAGTAATCATATTTTCAATTTTTTCTAAATGTCCTTCACATTTATTCATATAATGTGACATAATAGTATTAAATGGTTTCATTTACATTTCTTTAATAATATTGATTTCATTGTTCAATGAAATATCATCAGACATCTATTTAATTTACTCTTTTATTTGATGAATATTAGTTTTTTAATTTATCTATTATAACATAATTTATTCTGAGATTTCACTCTTATAAATGGAATATATAGATTACTTTTATGTGTTTAATATTCTTTAAAATAGAATTGACGTAATACTCAAAATGTTATATTTGTTGACTGATATAATCTAATTCTTTTAATTTTTCAATATTTTCAGTTAAGCATTACTTAAATTTTCTAATTTTTCTTTTTCTCTCTTCCATTTCTAAANTATAATTAATATTGAAGTTAATATTAAAAACATTTGTATCACAGGTAGTGACACTAGATGAACATTTAGCACATGGTTTAGTACATGGAATGCAAACTGTACCACTTAAAAGATATCCATCATAACATTAAGTACATACTGTAGTTGAAGTACATATTTAGCAATTATAAGGACAATTATCACAATTATATGTTGATAAATTTATGATTTAAGCTTCCTTACATGCACAAGTTGGAATAACTTAGTTAGTTGAATCAACGCATGATAAGCAATTTGTATTAGTTGAACAATTTACACAAGGTTTAATTCATTAAGAAAAAGCATTAGAATTCAGATAATATCCATCATTACATTTTGTACAAACTGTTCCTGATGTACATGTATCACAATTACTAGAGCAAGCAAAACACATATATGTAGAAGTATTCATACCCATATCTGACTTACAATTGCAAGAAGGTGTTGATTAATTTGTAGTATCTACACAACTTGTACAGCTTGTTTTTTAAATTTGACAATTTTAGCATGGTTTTTAACATGCATGGCAATTATCCAGTTATAATAACCAGATATGCAAGAGGAACAAACTCCGTAAGGACATTAACAAGGACTTGTAATAACAATAAGATTAGAAATATGAAGTATAAATAGCCTTGCCATAATTTAAATTGATTTGCGAATAAATGAAAGTAATATTATTAATAAATATTATTAGTAAGGTTTACCTTTAGTAACGGGATGGGTAATTCCTGAAAAATTTTTGTTTAAAATAAATAAAGAACAATCAGAATGATAAAAATCCTCATATTCATGTTTCCTTAAAATGTGGAGCAATAGTTTTTATTCTATTTATCTACACAGTTCTTTAAATTCTAAATGTTATTTTGCAGAAGTAATCATATTTTCAATTTTTTCTAAATGTCCTTCACATTTATTCATATAATGTGACATAATAGTATTAAATGGTTTCATTTACATTTCTTTAATAATATTGATTTCATTGTTCAATGAAATATCATCAGACATCTATTTAATTTACTCTTTTATTTGATGAATATTAGTTTTTTAATTTATCTATTATAACATAATTTATTCTGAGATTTCACTCTTATAAATGGAATATATAGATTACTTTTATGTGTTTAATATTCTTTAAAATAGAATTGACGTAATACTCAAAATGTTATATTTGTTGACTGATATAATCTAATTCTTTTAATTTTTCAATATTTTCAGTTAAGCATTACTTAAATTTTCTAATTTTTCTTTTTCTCTCTTCCATTTCTAAATAATATTGG
Source organism: Paramecium sonneborni (assembly GCA_905182985.1). Classification (NCBI taxonomy): domain Eukaryota; phylum Ciliophora; class Oligohymenophorea; order Peniculida; family Parameciidae; genus Paramecium; species Paramecium sonneborni. Next base: position 15,099 of record CAJJDN010000067.1, read on the forward strand.
TTCATAATCATTGCATATTGATTTGAGGAAGTATAAAATGAACCTTACATAACATAAGGTAAACTTAAGTTATGTTCTCTTAGATTATCTAAATAATAACAACCAACAATATAACCATTATTTTATTAAAATTGAATCATCAAAATACCGTTTTAGTAAATCGAATTATTCATAGTCGGTAAATTACTGTAGGTTGGTATAGAACTAATAAGAACCACTCCATTCGATATTACTAATTCGTTATATCTGTATTATAATTAAATTTATACTATATAGCTAAAGCTAGTGGTATCAGTAAATAAGATGAATAAATCAGCCTTAACTATCTCCAAAATTAAAATTTACTTAATTACTGATGAACAGCCAAATTATTCAAGTATTTATATTTTTTGGGTGTTGTTTTGAATTTACATATCAAAAAAATTAACCAGATTTCCTTGCAAATTGATGATTAATATTAACTTTTTTTTATTTTCTTCATTGGTTTAGGGTAATTAAGTTATAGAAAAATCTTGACAATACATTTATTTCTTTTCTTCAAAACCTATGTATTACAATATATCATAAGTTTAATTAAACCAATACAATTATTGAATATTGCCCTTTAAGGAAGCTAGTATAAATTTTTGGTCTAAGATACTGCTTATTTTGGTAATATTGGAAATTTTCCCAAGGATTTAAAGAACTTGAAGTTTTACTATATTTCTAAAAGGTTCCAGATTGAAGGTTAACCAATAGAAAACTTTTTCGTTTTTGCATACCGAAAATAGTTCGTAAGAATCAGAGGTTGATTGTAAACATTCAGTTAGGTTTAAATATGAATAATTTAGATGAGAGACTTACTATAAATCATTATTTATTATTGAAACATATTCATGATTTTATAAAGCAAAAAATTAATTTATTGATTGAAGTGATTAATTAATATTTTATATTCTCTTTGTTTCCATAGGATTCTTTTACAGGTAAATTGTTTAAATTGCATAAACTACTATTTTAGATTATAAGGCAATAGCTTACTTATCTATCAAGTATTAAATTCATCGGATATGTGAACTTTTTGCTTTCAAAATTCAAATAATCAAAAGTTAAATTTATTTTTTTGGTTTAATTTTAGATATCCGTGAAATTAAATCGAAAAATAATACTTTAATTAGGAGTTTCCATCCTAAAATTGTTTTAGTAATTTAATTTAATTTTTCCTATTATATTTTGCCTATATCTTATTTATCAAATTCTTAAGCCTTCATAATTAATATTAATATTTAACTTTCCTTATTTTAATCATTAATTATATTTAATCTACATATTAATAAATACTTTAAACAGTAAAATCATTTCAGCCAAACTGGTTGCTCATCATATGTAAATTCAAAATAAATATTTTTATCAAAAATAAAAATCTTTAACCTAAACTTAAATTATTTTCATCTAAATGTTTTTTTATTTTTTTTTTTAAGAGAACAAATAATATTCTAAAAGTTTGATAGTTATGCAATTTTTTAATATTAAATTTTGAATTTTCATAGATTTATTTTATCCACATATTTTACATGTTTATAATCCATATTATTTGATATAAATTTAATGTATATCGCTTTGAGTATGAAATAACAAATCAATAAGTTATTAATTATTTTCAGGAATCCTTTTAACTAGGTTAAATCATATTATTTAAAATCTGTAAATGATAAATCAATTATTTATATTGAAAATAAAATAGTTGTATAACATTCTTTATTAAATATTGTTAATGTTTATTGATTTAATATTGAACCTGACAAACGCAATCATTAAATAATAATTTCATCAAATACTAATGATTAACTCAGAATTTATATTATTGTACTATTTTAATTAGACTTACATTAAATAATATAGGTTTATTAATCAAGTTTATGTAGTTAAAAGCAATCTGAAATATTTGACTTAATTTGAATTAGTTTTTATTCATAATAATTTCACCATCTTATAGGTAATTCTTATCATGATATAAATACTCATTGTTTCTATTTCTTAATAAAATAATTTCTAAATCATCTTCTTCATTCAAAATATAACTAAATAGCCTTTCTTTTCCATTAAATTCGTAAGTCTATTAGTTTTCTAATTGTATTTCTTTAAGTATAATTCTTATTTAATCGATAATTATAATTCAATATTTATATCATTTATATTTATTTCATCAAATTTTTCATCCTTTACATTAATTTAATAAACTAATGGGTTGAAAAATATATTTTCATTAGGAAAAATATTGAAGTTTATCTAAAATATTTCAAATTAATACAGATGAGCTTATTACTACTTTTAAAAGTAATCCTATGCTTAAGTACAGGTTAATGTAAAAATTAAAAGTAAATTTTTATATAACAACTTAATATCAAACTAAATAAACTTTAATTCATCGTTTTCTCTAATTGTCTTGAAATAAGGACAATAATTATTTCTTTGACATAAATTATTAATTAATTATAAAAAAGAATAAAGAAACTTAATTGTGAGATATTTTCCATAATTAAATTATCTTATATTCATTATTTTACATTTTTTATGAATCTTTTTTGTACCTTATCAGTTAAATCTACTCTTAAATGATACAAATTTGTTTTTTGATTCTAAAAATTGTTATTTTAAATGAGCTTTACTTAATTAATATTTTTTGAATATATTGTCTAATTCATAAAATAATGATTGCTAATAAAAATCAAGAAAATTATATTTTTTTATTAAATATGACGTATTTTTATTGCAATAAAGGCGTCTAATAAATTTAGCGCATTATTTAATATTTATCAAATGAGACTAACCATTCTAAATTTTTGGTTTTCAAATATAGATTTCAATAAATTAAGATCGATAAAGCAAAATGAATGCTAAATAGTTGAAATTTAAACAATGCAAAAATAAAGCATTTAAGATGATTTATTAAAGAATAACGACACCAATTTAAGAGGAGGAGGAACATCTTAAACTAAATGCAAAGACTAAGAATAATAAATAGATTAAGAGAAAATTATTACGTTAGAATTAGATATTTTCTAATATCTGTCATTTTATTCATGTCTTATTGAAAGGATATCAGAAAATGAAATAGATTAAGATGAGATCAAATAATTAGATAAAGCTTTATAATGGTTTCACTAGAATGAAGCTAATCTTTATTATTTATCAAACTAGAATGAGCTAAATTAAAGATAAATTATGATAATTGAGAAGGCTATTGAGTCTATTTTCTTATTATCAAGGAGAATAAAAAAACCAAAGAGACTTCTTTCTTATAACTTACTTAAATGTATTCAATAATTATTTATTACTATCTATTCACAAGTAAGGATACACAATTCAATCAAATTTAATACTAAGTTTTTCAATTAATTTAAAGAAGATTAAAAAAATTAAGAATTTTTTAAATAAAAAGGTTTATATGAAATCTATGATTACTATTACAGTCTTACATAGATTGTAATTAAGTATTTAGAAGAATTAAATGGAAAAAAATAAAAATAAAAAGAAAAACAAGAACAGTTTATTTTTGAATATAATAAATTTTAAGAATAAAGTGACATAATCTATAAATTGATAGAAAATGCTAAAAATTATTTGGATGATTCTATTAATTAGAGTGATATTCACTAATATGATATTTATTACTTTTTTTAATCGTTAAAGTTGATAATAATAAGAATTATTAAAAATAATGAAGATATATCAATCGATAAAATTCTCAATTAATTATGGGATGGGTATTAGTTTTCTATTGTAAAAAATTAGAATATGAAAGTACATTTACACTTTCTTGAAATGCTTTTTGATTTAATATCATATCATTAAGGTTAATAAGATTTATTTGTTGATTAGAAATCGGTATTGTTTAATGAACTATAATCCAAGCTTTTAAAATTGGATTGTTGGGAACATTATATTAAAATTTAGTGTGATAAGTTGATTAAACAATTTATAAAATTTAGTTTTATAAAAATAATAAACACTTCAGAAAATTAAAAATTATAATTAGATTGTCAAGTGTATATTGATCTTTTGGAAAAAGAAGATAATAATCTATTTGTTTTAAAATAAAAAGAGTTTTAAATTACATAAGAGAATTTTAATAATTTAATTGATGAAAAAGATTGTAACATGAACAAAAATAAATTATATAACAAAAAGCTTATGGATCATAAAGAGCGAATATTATAGGATTATAGATATGAGTAATAACTAAATGACGACTAAAATTTTAATCAAATCAATATTCCTTTAAAAATAAAAAATGGTGATATAATATTTGATGAATTTGATATTAATTGTAATGATCAAATTCAATAGGTAGGTAAAATTAATAAATTTTTATGGGATAATACTAATAAAAATGATGTTCTACTGATAAAAGGATTAGCAGGATCAGGAAAAAGTAAAATTTTATAAAGACTTTAATTTTTTTTATGGAACCTTTACGATTCAAAATCCAAATTAAAAAAATGGATTCCAATTTATATATAATTGAGCCATATTGAAAAGCCTGACAATAATATTTGGAGTTAAATCTTAGAATCTGATTTATTTTTATTTAATAAAGAGGAAACCTAATCTTTGTAATAAGATGTTTTTAAAGGTTAAAAAAACTTAATTTTATTATTTGACGGTTATGATGAACTGTAATAAAAATATAGGGAAAAGAATTTAATATAATCTAATTAACTTTTCAAGACTCAATTGGGCAAAAATGTAAAAATAATCTTTACATCAAGAATAGAAACTCTAAATTATGAAAAATATAAATAACTGTTTATAGGAACAAATGAGAAAACTTTTACTGAGGCTGAAATAATCTCTTTTGAAGAATCATAAATAGAATAATATCTTGAATATTATTTTATCTAAGTTTTTAGATAAAAATTATATGATGCCTCTGATAAGTTTATACAAAATTCTTAAAAATAAAATTCTATAATTTCTATTAATAATTTCAAGGAGATTTGGGAGATTTTTTTTTTAGAAGATATATAAAATCTATTAAAATGTTCATAAAAATTTCAATCTTACAATATTATTTCTGATGAGTTTTTGTCAAGTTTGTTTTATAAGTTGTAAACAATATTAGAATGTGAGAATATATCATTTTAAGATTTATAAGTATTTAAGGATGACTTAAAAAAAATTTAGAGTCCAAATTAGATGATGAAATTAATAAACAATAATTAAATTTAAAATTCGATTAAAACACCTTAAAGCTTGAAAATCATTTTATCTGTCTTATTAAATATAGATAAATAATCAGTGAACAAAAAAACTAGGAAGGACAGGTTTCGTTCAATTCTATATAAGTTAAAAAAATAATAAATTAAATCAAATAATTTAGGTTAATAAATTAATGATGAGGAATATATTGATAATTTAATGAATATATTAGAAGATTTAAATTTTTTTGATGATTTTCCAGTAGAATATTTAAATAATTAAATGCCTTCCATTTCAATTTAAGATAAAGATTTAATTAGAAAGGCTGTAGAATAATCAAAGTTTACTTTATACTAATTTTATAAATTATATGTAGCTCAATATCATGAAAAGTAAATAAGTAAGTTAGAAAATTCCTAATCAGATTTCTTAAACCAACTAAATAAATTTCAAATGAAGTTTGCTGTAATCATGAGTAGTTCTGGATAAAAATTTACATAAAAATAGCTTTAAAAAGAAGGAAAAACAAGTTTTAAATTTTAGTATGATTATTTTAATGATAATAAAGATTTCCTTAGATGCGCTTTAATTAATCTTGAAGATGGTTACTATTCTTTTTAACATAAATCAATTCAAGAGTATTTTGTTGGAAAATATATTTTAAGGCTTATTAAAGATTATTAAAGATCTTTTTAAAAAAGATCAGTTGAAGAAAATATTGAAACGAGTTTGTTTAATTAATATGATTTTAATTTGTCTCTTTCAAATTTTTATGGAGAATTAAATATTATTAAAGATGATTTATAAAATTATGATAATATTAAGGAAACCTTGATAAAAATATTAAAGCTTTCGACTAGTGACAAATATATAAGAGCAGCATCTAATAGCATTTTTATGATTAATTATTTAGGAATGGAACTAGTTGGAGAAGATCTTAGATCAATATAATTAGAAAATACAAACATTTCTGGTCTAAATTTTTTTGGTAGTAATTTAGATGAATCAAAGTTTAAAGAAGTTTTAATATTTAATTGCAATTTTAACAATGCCAGCTTATAACAAGTAGAATGGACATAAATACCTTAGAATAATGTTGAAGTATATAATTCTAAAAATAATGAAATTATAGACGGAATTAAATTTTCACCAAATAATAAAATCCTTGTTTCTTGGGGATAAAATAGTGTGTGTATATGGAATTTATAAACTAAAAAAATACAAAAGTAATTACAAAATTTTATATTGTTGGATTGTATTTTTTCATCTGATTCTAGTAAAATTTTGTTATTCTTTGATGATTTTATTTAAGTTTATCAAATTGATGAAACTGATATAAAATTATTAATGTTTGCACCCTTTTAATGGAATTATCTATTTAATTTTTATAATAATTATGATAAAGTTATTTCACTTAATTATGAATACAATTTTTTTTAAGTATTAGATTTAACAAATCAAATAGAATAAAAAACTGAATGGTTTAAACATATTATAGTAGATAAAAAAGAGTTTCCATTTACAACTTTTAAACTTTAATGGAACGGTGAAGTATTATTAGGAACTGAAGATGGAGCAATATTTTAATGGGATGTTATAAATAAATCAATAAAGCCGCTTTTTTAAAATGCCCATAAAAATTAAATAATTTAAATTTAAGATTCTTATTTATTGTTACCAAAAAGGTTTGAAGAATTATAAAGAAATTCTAAAACTGTCAACTCTGAATTTATAGCAAAAAATGAATTTATAGCAAAAAATGAATTCATGAAAACTTTTACGGATCTTGAAAAAAATTATTTTATTTCAACTAGTGAGGAACAAGTAAATATTTGGTATAAAATTCATGAATAATATGAAAAAATTAATTCATTACCTTCTTTAAAGGTTAATGATTAATTACCAAGATATTTCAGTTAAAGTCTTAAAAATTTAATATTAATCAAAAAAGATCACATTATATTCTATGATAAACAAAAAATTACTAATCTTCAAGAAGATAAAATATTTATAGATTGCAATTGTTTAGCTCAAGTGAAAATGAAATTAGAAAATTGCCCATAAATAATAAAAAATAAATTTGTTGAAAAATTTTAAGAACTATAATTTATTGTAATTGCGAAAAATAATGTTATTGAGTTTTATGACATTAGTGAAAATCAAAATATAATAGATAGAATTCCTTTGGATAATTTTCAGCCTTTATCTATGTAATTCTGTTTGTCTAATTGTATTATAACTTCCAACAAAGATGAAACAATTACATTTTGGTATATGGAGATAGATTCTTAAATAAAAATCCACCTTATAGGATTAATTAAAGGATTTGTGAAGAATCTAAAATAAGCATTTAAAATTGTAGATGAATAGCACAGCATACTACAAATTGCAATTTAAACTAAAAATAATCAAATAGATATCTAAAATATCTAAATTTAAAGAGATTAAATAATTTCTAATTTAATTTTTAAGATAAATTGTGCAAATGATTCAGAGATAGGTTGTTATTAATTATTCAATGATGGAACTAAGATTTGCATTACAATTGATAAAATACTTTAGTTTGGAATATTTGAAAATTAAGAATTGAAATTGATTAACTTTTAAGAAATTCATAAAGAAAAAATTAATTAAATTTCTTTATCAACTAATGAATAATATCTAATCTCTGCTAGTATTGATAATATCATTATTTGGGATGTTAAAAATACATAAGTGATTTACTTTATAAAAGATTAAAATTGTGTTGATATCTTATTTAAATCAGATTAAAAATTCATTCTTTAGACATAAAAGTCTATAATTTTTTATGAAATCAATATTAAAGATCGTAATACTTTAGAAACTATTAAATATTTTGAATTAGAATAAAATATTGATAATTAAAATTTACAATAAACAATGAGTCTATTTAAAATCTATATGGATGAATATTTGGTAATAAAGAGTGGTTAGAATATGGTAATGAAACACCTTATAGATGGAGATTAAACTAAAGTTTATAATTAATTTGAACTATCTTCTGAAGAAGTAGTTTTCATTAACGAGTCTTTTTTGATATAATAAACAACATAAAATTCTTTAAGAATTATAAATTTAAATTACATGGAAGATTAATAAGAAATTAAATATAATGTTTTTACAATACAAGATCAATTTGACTATTCCTATATGAACGATCCCATTATTAACTATCCCATTATTATTAACTTTTCCATAATAGCAATAGAAACTATGAATTAGATTATATAAATTTTTTAATTGATGAAATTGAATGAAAAAATTCATCTTAAACCATTTAATTAAGAGATTGAGACATAAGATAATCAAACCAATTTAGCATTTTCTCAAAATGGTTATTATTTAGCATATTCTAACAAATAATAAATAAATATTTATGCCATCTCAGTTTTAAAATTACAATTTTTTAAATTATCAACCATTAATATTGATTTTTAAGTCAAAAAAATTGAGCTATCGAGTACTGAAGAGATTTGCATTCAGAGTTAGGATCGCCTTATTTTTTATAGTAATTTTAAAGGGCATAAAATCAAGAATAGTATTAATTAATATGAATAAATTTCAGAGTAGAGGTTTGTAAAAAAACTATTTAAATCCCTTAAATTAAATTATAATAACAAATTGTTAGCACTTCAGTCTAAAAATATGGTTGATTTTTAAGATCTTTCTGAGGTTGATCCTAAAAATGCATACAAAGGATATTTAAAAGCAGATTTGTTTACTATTTCAATAGATAATAAAAACTTTGCAATATGTAATGAAAATAGAATCGAATATTATAATTTTGATTTGAAAAATAATTTAAAGCCTTTATATATTATATTTGAAATAGCAAATAAATAAAATTTATTAAACATAACTTTTGTAAATGATCGAAATTCAATCTTAATTGTTTTATCTGATAATATTCAATTTTGGAATCATGTTTCTAAAAAGAAAGAAAAGTCTATTGAAGGTATTTATGATTTTAAAACACAAATTTTAACAAATACAGAAGTAGCAATAATTGAAAAATCAAAAATTTTAATTAATAAAAATAGAGAAACTACATATTTAAATTAATAAATATTGTTTAATAAAGATGACTATGGATACTTAGCTGAAAATCCAAATTTTACATAAGATGGTTAATATCTTGTATATTAAAAAAATAATGACGAACTTATATTTCAAAGTTTATAAGATCCAAAATTAAAATATACATTTAAAAAATTTGATCAGTAACATTTTAAACAATTACTGCCTGAGAGCAATTAATTGTTATCTGTAAAAAAAGTACTTAACTAAGATCATAGTAGGAATCACTTTTATATGAATATTTGGGATATATCTATATTAGATAATATAAGGTTACTTCTTTCAATTCCAATACTAGATATTCAAGGATAAGTTAGGTTTATTAAGAAATTTCTAATAACAAAAAGTGATAATAATGTATTTTGCATTTAAAAAACTCAAGAACTTATAAATAATTGTTATGACAAAATGCTTGAAACAAATAAAGGTTTAGTTGGGATATGTCCTAATGAAACTAAATATTATATAATAAATTATAATGAGATATCAATATGGAGTTTAAAAGAAAGAATAAAATTAGATGACTTCATGGGGCAGAAAGGGATTATGGCTATTAACTTTACTTAAGATGAAAAATATATGGTATCTATAGATGAAAGTGGTTTAATTATAGTATGGAATATGTTGGACCATTAAAATATTAATATTAATATTAATCTAAATAATGAAAATATAAGCATTTTTGTTAGCTGTCACTTTGTGAAAATAAATAATTCTTTAGGAATTTCATGTTAGATAGATAATTAAATTTTGATTTATGATCTAAAAGAGTTCAAAGACTATGAAATGTTTAATAGAATTACTATACCTCATTAATGTTTCATTATTAAACATAATGTTTTTTCATAAGGTAATAAATTAGCCATTCTTTATTAAGCAGAAGGTGAAAGTTAAAAGACAATAAACATTTTTAAGATTGATACTAAGAAAATAATTGAAATTATTCATCTATCAAAATTTTAGACGTTCATTTGTTCATTTAATAGTGAAGAATATTTCATAAAAGATGCTGAAAAGCAGTTAATTGAATACGGTATGACACTAGATACTAATCATTTTTGGATGTATAATTGCGATTCGAAACTTTTAGAGATACATAGTTTTAACAGTTAAAGTGATTCACTGCCTATTTAAAAAATTTTTATTCCTTTGAAACATTTAACATATGGGCTAAATTTACACCCTTATCTTTTTGGCCAAACTGCATTAATAAGTGTAGGAAATAAATATTTAACTTATTTTTATAACGACTAATATAGAATTATTGATTTAGAGCTTTATAAATAATAAGTCTAAGTTTTTGCTTTAGACAAATCTTGGATTTGTATGAGTTTACTTTCTGAGGAAATTTTAATACTTTAAGAAGTAACTACTGGCTTTATTTATCGGTGTTTATTGGACAAGAAAAGTGGTTAGCAACAAATAAAAATTCTATTTAATACAGGGTGTAATAGATTTATATTTGGGTTTTCAAATGATGGTTAATATTGTGCTTAAGGTTGGGACGATGGAGATATAATTATACTTTAAGTATAAAAGAATCAAGAATGGATTAGAAAGGAATCTTGGAAGAGTGAATAACAACAAAAAATAGATCATATTAAATTTATTTCAAATGATGAAATACTAATTAGTTCTTAAAATAATGAATTATCTTTTTGGAACATTAAGAAAGAAAGAATATTAAAAGGAAGATTAATTTAATAAATTAAGATTGATTTTAAGATCAAATCTATAGTTGATTCTTTTAATGGGTATATAGCATTAAGTTTAGAAGGTGGAATCATATAAATTATAACTGTTGATCATTCAAAGTGTAATATTGAGAATGAAAATTAAGAAAAATAAGTAATATAAAATATTAATAAATAGTATATTGGTTGTTATAGGTCATTTCCATAGTTACAAAAGTTATAGACAGACAATTGTATAACAAGAAATTCTTTTATTCAAGATTAGGATAATTAATCAATTTTACATCTTTTTTAAAATTAAGAAATCAGTGAATTTGAATAGGGTTTAAATACTGATTAAATTTAATCTTGAAAAGAAATATATTAATATTCTTATCATATAAATAATTTCAAATATATGCTTTCAAAATATTTTATAAATTATAATAAATTATGATTATTATTATTGAAAAAAGTTCATTAATAAAATGAATATACAAATTTCATGAACTAGCTTAGTATTTTTTTTTAATATTTTAAAGTTTATAAAGGAAATGAAATAATTGTATATGTGATAAAAATTTAACTATTTGATTTGAAAGATTTCTTAGATTATTTTAAATAATATAGTGATATTGTACATAAAGATGAATAAATTTAAGCATGGTCAGTTCATTATCTGATACATCAACACATAATACAAAAAGATGGACTTCATTTTATAATTTGATTTTTTCAGTTTCTTATGTGTACAAAGCAATAGTAATTTACTTAATAATTTTGATGCCATTTCTTCAGTATAATTTTCTTTTTGCTTATTTTTTTATTGAACCATACAAAGATTACCTAATTGAGTCCATTCTAACATTAAATAAACTCTTTTTTCTGTCTAAAAAAACCTTAGAATCCAATAATATTTGGATGTTTTAAATGGCTAAGAATTTCTACTTCTCTATTAAATGAACCCATCAATTAATATAAATTTAGTTAAAAGCTAATATAAATTGTTTTTCACGCTCCATAATTAAAATAAATATAATTATTTACTTCACCAAATATCCTTCTCCAAATTTACCATTACCTAAATAACAATCTATTTCAAATCTTCCTAAACTCCATTGACTTGGATCAAATTCGTTTGTCTACTCTTAATTCATATCAGGCCATGTAAATGTAGTATATAAGTTATTTTTCATTATCTTCAATTTTACATTAATTTATTATTATTTAATCATTAACTTTATTTA
>CAJJDN010000067.1:28402-64625 GCA_905182985.1 Paramecium sonneborni
AATATATAATATATTTATAATATATAATCAATATACATCAATATTATCGTCATTTTTATTAAGTTTATTCTTTTTCATTAAGAATGATTAATTCAAGAATATCCTGTTTTTAAATCAATTACTTACTTTGAGTGTGAGTAATTGTAAGTTGAGCTTCAATGTTATTAATTTAAGGGAGAATCAATTCAAATATCTAATTTTTCCTTGAGCAACAAGAGGATTAGGATATAAGAATATATCTTTTAGTTTATTCCACATATTTCCAATTGTCTTTGATAATTTGATATTTTGAAAAACAGCTTGGGTTATTATAGATAAATTGATATTTTTAATCAACTATTGATATTAAATTCACCCAAGGCACCTACAGCAGATTAAACCAATAAAAAGTAGAAACTTTTATCTTAAAGATTATTAATTGATTTCATCATTTTGACAATCATTGTATAATAATAATAATAATGAAGGAACATTATTTCTATATTATCTATCCCACGATTGTTAAAAAGCAATTTCGGTTCAGACTTATCATAGCAGGAATGTATACATATTTATTTTTAACTCATTTTTAAAATATAAAATTGAATTAACTAATATTGAATCTTAATTTTAGCAAAATCTTATTAGATTTGACTTTATTAATTGAATCTATTACTTTTATTTTATTAATTATTGGATTAAATTCACAAGATTACATTATAAATTTATTTTAGATGAAAAAATAATTAACTTTTATAGAAAATTGAAGAATCTCTAATAAATACTAAGCTGATTTCAAATTAGAATATGATTGATTATGATTCTATATATTCTTCATTTAGTAATCTTATTAAAAATAGAAACTTTATAATGCTTAAGAGCCATTCATAATTTATGTTAAAATTGTGTAATAAATTTTTGATTTTTTAATCCATTTTCATATTTTTATTAATTTTATAGTTTCATCAATTATATTTTTTCTTTTCTTATCCATTCTTTCAATAATATACCTAATACAAAAGAATCTATCCTCTTAAATTGCTTTAAGATCAACCAAAACAATTCTAATTTATGTTCTGAACAAACTAATAATTATTTTTTTTAAGTTTTATATAATTAGAGAATATGGAATAATATATTTCCAATAAATTTATTTTTTTGAATTAATCTAATATCTCTTTCTCTATTATTATTTAAATTTTAAAAGAATTATTACTATGGAAATATCGAATATAAATGATTTATCTAACTTAATAAAGGAAAAAGAGAAAGTATACACATTTCGAAAACTTGAATAAAAAGATGTTAAGAAAATTTAATAACTTATGACTAAGTCATTTGTATATGAAAATCAAGGATTTATAATATTAAAAGTAACTGAAGATGATCTAAACTCAGAGTTAATGTTTTAATTTTAGTAATTATTTTTTTTAAGTTTCATTAGTGATTTTATGGTTTAAGAGAATCTATCTTATGGAGCATTTCATGGAGATGAACTAGTATCTGCTTGTTTGACTTATGACTTATCTAATAACAATAACTTTAATTATTAAGGACCAGAGCCATCCAAAGTTATGTAAGAAATCTAAAAATTTGTTGATATTTTGCTAGATAAGTATGCAGATGCAAAAAATATACAAAAAAAAGAAATAGCATATTTAAGTCATCTTGCAACTAGAGCTGATCACTTTTAATAACAATTAGCTGTTTCCTGTGCCTATTTATCTGCAGAAGAATGTAGAAAGTTAGGTTTCAAATAAATGATCACTGAAGCAGCTCATATAGGTACATAAAAGAGCTTTTCTAAAATTTTCAAGAATTTTGAAAAATTTAAGGAGATTAAGGAACTTAAAGGATAACCTGTGGATATAGTTTCTTTAATTGGAGCATTTAACACCCAATAATATTGAATTATTAAAATATTAATAATAAAATTTAGAATTTATCATATTATAATTTCTTATTTCTTATAAATTTGATTTTTCATGAATACTTAAAATCGATAACTAATTCTTTAAATTGGTTTTCAAAATATAAGAATAATTAATCTATATTTTTTCAATCTATTTTGCTTAACTTCCAAAGAAATGATCAAAATTATTAGACAATTTAAATAGTTGAATTTTAAAGTTCATATATATTAGTAAATCTATTTGATTATAATGAATTAAACTTTTTAGAGAAAATTGAATATCGAGTGTTTTAGAAATTCATTCTCAATTTTATTTTAGAAAAGAGATTAGAATTCCTAATCTTAGTTTTATTTAAGATAAGTCAAAAATGGCTATTATGCCTTTATTTTCATTAATAAGGATTCAGTTATTATTATTTTAATGATACTAAGAAAAATTATTAATTCTTTTTTAATTTTCTTTTTGTTCCTCTAGTTTCCTATTCATACTATATCGTATTCAAATTTTTAACTCAATTTTATTAATATCTTAACTATAACATACTTTTTCTTTGAAATTTAAAGAATTTTATATTTTCTTGTAGTCATTCATTTTAAGTTTTTCAGGTCATTTTCAATTTACTTTTAAAATTAGTCCATTCATAATTTTTATTGTTAAAAATATTTTGTTTAATTTAATGTTTTTTAGGTTCTTTTTGTTTAAATTAGGTGCCATATAAATCAATAGTGATAGATTATTCATCCTTTATCATATAATAATTAAAAAGACCATATTTTATTGTATAAATTTATCAGATAAATTTGAGATGAGAATAAAATATAATCATCTTAAAATAATAAATGAAGATAATATAGTATCAAAGATATTTAGAATATAAATTTCTTATATCGTTTTTTACATTTGTTTTTAAATATCATATTATCTAATAATTTGAATAAAATTTACAAAGTATATTATATATATAGAATAATATTAATATATATTTTTGTCTAAAATCCTCTGAATTAATTAATCAATCATAAATATTATGGAATTTGTAGAGGTAAACATTTCTTTGCTCTAATGTCTTACATTATTTGATTAGCCTAAAATAATTATATATATATACTTCAGAACCAATTTATAATGGATCCCCATTAAGAAGAGACCAATGATCTAATGAACTTGAACTGTATGCTTTATTTTAAGTCATTAGAGTTAATGAATCATTAAATTAAAATATGTTAGGACCTTTTACATGTGCTTTAATCTAAATTATATAAATAATGTACTTTTTAAGAGAATGTTTCAGGAAAACTCTTTTCCTCTATAACAATTCCTTTTGAATTATTTAAACATTTGTAAACTTAATCTAAGACTGATTTATTTGAATAAATTTCAACTAGAAATACAGGTTCCTATAATCTTGGTTTAGCTTATAATTAACATCCATAAAATAATTTTCTTGCTGTAGGTATAATTTGACCTGGTCCTCTATGAATATTATCAGCGTGAGATTAAAATTTTAATATATTGAATTGTATTCCTCTAACTTATTCTTCACAAAGTACTCCTTCTCTGGTATACCATTACCAAGTTTCATTCAAATGTTCTTCAATTTCATTAAGCCGAAAACAATCCTCAGGATTTGATTTATTTACAAGAATATTAGGACCTCTTTTATTTGGACCAAAAGCAATAATTTTTAATTTTTCATCCTGAAACCAATTATTTGTATTTTTATTTAAGGATTTAATAGATAATTGATTATCAAGTTCAATTTAATTAACTAAATTATCATTTAATGGAATTGCTTATCCTCCTAATATATTATGTTTATTTGGAGTCTTAATTTCATTTTAATTTGATATATCTGTAATAGTCTCTCTGTAATTTGTAAAGTAATTAGATTTTCTAATTTCAACATTTTTTAAATATATGTTAGTTAATTATTCTATAAAATATTGTAAATGGTAATAAGAATTTCCTATTAAAATTAAACATGGATCTAATTCTATAGTGATTGAGGGATGCAACTTTGTTAATTATTTAATAGCTTCAAGAACAATATTCAAATTTTCTGGATTTATAGGTGCTATTGTAATCTTAACTTAATAATCATATTAATATATTATAGGTGCCATTTAAATAGAACTCTAAATATCTGATATTGTACAAGTTCCTTTTAAGAATTAATCAATTCCTTTTATTCCAACTATATTTCCAGAAGGTACTTATTCTATAAAGGTAGGTTCTCCTCTAGGAAAACAAAATGTCTAACCTATTGATTAAAATGTCTATTCTATTTATTAATTTTGTTATTCTTCCATTTATTCATACTCTATATATTTCACCAACAAAAATTTGTATCGAGCTCCAAAAATTCTTATCTTTTACCCTGTATGTATTGTTCCAGAAAATACTCTTCCAATCGATATAATTTCTTATTTATGTGAAATCATTTAGCAAATTTAAATAACTAAAGGCCCATTAGGATTGCAATCTTTAATTGATTCATTAAATTTTTCATCTTTATATTATTTACAAAGATATGCAGCCTTTTAATTTTAAGCAATCCTTGGAGAAGGTATATGCATTATACATGATTACATAATTGTATCTGCTAAATTAATCCATATATTAAAAATTGATTTTAATAATTATTTACCTTCTTATTCTTTAATATCATCACTTAATTAAATTCCAATTCTCTCTATCATTTAATAAACAACATCTTTTTAACTATTCATTATTGCTTATGCTAATTTCATTATTGGATCTAAAATAAAGGCAACAAATGCTCTCTTTAATTATTAATTATCTTTAGATATATTTTGATCACTCCATTATTTTATTTATGGATCAAAATAATGATCACCCCATAATTTTTCTGCTAATCTTTTATGTTCTATACTAAATTTCTTTTCATAAAATTATGCAAACTACAAACAAGAAAAACCCCATTATTATTTTGCAGATCCAAATATTATCTAACCATTAGCAGGACTTAATATTCTATCTTATCCATATAATTATATAATTGAAGTTAATCTTTCAATAACACTATTTAAATTTTAAAAAATTTATTCTCCATTTAGATTTTATTTTAAAAATGCTTTGTCAATTTTATTTAGAAAAAACACTATATGATTTTATTCTTTCAAAAAAGTTCTTATCATTGTTTCTATTTCATGATTTTATTCATTTCCAAAATTAATTATAATAATAACTCCATCTGATAATCTTGATAAATTTTCTGTCTATTTAAAATATTTATTTTAAGATTTCATTAAATTTATCAGATAACCTTCTTCTTCTCCTTTGTTATTGGTTTTATTTTTATAATATAAATTTTTAATATTACATTCAGATTCAAATTCCTCTCCAAATTCTTATTCATTATCAGCAATCACTTAATCTTTGTTGACTTATATTCCCCATTTTTAAATTAAATTATTGAATAAGTATTTCTATCCATTATCAAAGAAACCAGATATTGCAATATTTCTAATTTAATCTTGTTATTTCATTGCCTTATTCATATTCTTCAAGAATTTAGAATTTTGAATCTAAATCATAGATAATGTTTAATTTTATTATTGCTTAAGTTACACATATAAATTATGTATTAAATTAAAAAGTTTATTTGAGAACATAATCATTTTTTGCACACTTCTCTCAGGTTTTCAAATACTTTCTTCAACACTCTATTTGATTTAACAATAGAACCTCTATCTAAAAATCTATGATCATAACAAAATTCATTTAAAATTTAAATGAGATAGCAATCTTCTTTTTCTTTAACAATCGCATACCCTACAATTTAATTAAAATTGATAATCTATGAATTTATCAACTTTGGATTATATAGCACAATGGCAATCTAAAAGATCCTATAGAAGTAACTATAATAACTTTAAAAAAATCTTCAAACCTAATGCTTTAATAGGAATTCCCAAATTACAGCATCTGGAATATCTTTTCTTTGAATTAATAATTACTATTTAGTACCTATGTAAAATGCAACTGTAACTTAAATTAATAATCTCATAAAACTAAAATTTATTAATTAAAATTAAATTGAAGAAGGTATCTAAGCTATTTATCTAACTTGACTTTATTTTTAAAGTATTTAGCAATATTTTTCAAACTTTTCTTATCAATGATTTAAATCAACATTGATGCTTAATCATTTCAAATGTAGGAAACGCAACAAATTTTCCAGATACTATTTTCATGCATTTTTCTATTTGCTAAAACTAATCTCTAAATAAATGATTATAATTATCACCTTCTGATTTTGACAATATATTAATTAAATCGATTTCTACTAAATTAGTAAGTTTTTTTTAAGTTGGTTGAACTTCAAAAAACTTACGATAATCTTCTTCTTTAGTTCCATAAGGGATAGTAGGATATTAGAAACCAAATAATAATGCTAGATAAACAGCTATTGAATATTATTTATTACTTCTCGTTCTAATATCATAAAAGAATTTAAACAATTATCCTCTAATAATATAAAAAAAATAAAAAAATTATACATATTATAAGGAACAATATGATAGCAAATAGTTCAATTTTCTGTGAATTTGAGGAACAGAAAAAACAAGAACCCAACATAATTTTAAATAGAGCAATCAAATAATAAAAATCTCAATTATTAAGGCTGGAATAGCTAATTATTAGGAGGATGTAATTGTTATCAATTTTAAGTTGGATTTAATGAATGCATATAAATTTTAATAAATACTAAAAAGTGTACATTAATAATCAGTACTTTATTTTCTCAGATTCAAATCCATTGTATTTGCTTATATATCGTAATTAACTATCTTAATATCTAATTGGATATAGGTAAAATGTATTATCTCAAGTGCCATTGACAAAACTAATTAATGTACAAAAAATATTGATATTACATTAATATTTTCAGGTTTTTAATAAAATGTTATTCTAACCACTATTTGCTTTCTTCAATAACTTCAAAAATTAATTCAGATTTTCTATTTACATATCAATTTTTTTTCTTAATAAATCTGGTTTATTATTTAAACCTATTACAAACAAGCCTATTCTTCATTACAATTTCATATTAGACATACTAAATTAAAAATCAACACAACTATTATAATTAATTTATGTATATTTTGGCTAAATAATTTTTTAAACAGAGTTTAACTAGAGATTTAAATTTGTAATATAGTAAAAGAAGCATGAAAGGGCATTTAACAAGTAATAAGTAATATCTTAAATTTAAATGATAGTTTTTTTATTTGCATTATAGATTAAATAAGGAATAGAAATTGAAGATAATTAATCAAATCATATATAAACACATTACAATTTACAATTCCAATGTTATTGTAAATTCTATTGTTCTTTTTTAACCAAATTCTTCAATTGTTTTTTTTATGATAATAAATTCTTTGTTTTAACTAGGTAGTAATTATAAATGAAATAATCATATAGACTACCATAGTATGTAAAATTGATTAAAAATTAATTTCCAATTATACAAAACAAATGAGTATATTAAATATCGAGTCTAAGAGATGGTTAAGGGAGTAAAGGTATAGAAGAATATTTATTTACATAATCTATCATAAAAAGACTTCAAATATTCTCATATATCTATATAAGGAAATACAAGTAATTAATATCAACCAATTTCTTGTAATAGTTTTGTTCTCAGTTAGTTGATATTCTTTAACTCATTCTATATGTTTTTAGTTTGAAAAAATTGTTAATTATAAATTTTAATTTTTATTACTAAAGTAAGAGTTTAGATTTTATAAATGAAGCCCTTATTCAGATTCAATTCAGCATCCAAATTATAAAATCTCTTTTTTAGGGAAAGTCAAATAAAAATTTCTAAATATAAATTAATTACTTTAATATAGAATCAATTCTAAAATAAATAATCAATGAAAATTTAAAAATAAAATATGATAATAGGTTCATTTAAGTAGTTTTGATTAAAAATTTCTTTAAAAATCATCTTTTATCGATATCAGAATCAAGATTTATGTATTTATCATGATAGAATTAGAACCAATTTAATGCTTCTAAGATTTCCTTTTATTTATAAATTTATCATATTAATTAGTAACAGATTAAATTTAAATCTTTTGTTTTCCTAAGTAATTAATAAATAATTAGAATAATTCAATTAAATTTTTATGATTCAATTTAAATAGAAATTATTATAAAAGGCAACAGCTTTTAAATTCTATTGTATACTTTTATAATAAAATTTAATAAATCTCTATGATTTTATTCAATTTTCTGAATCAAGTTAAAATTGAAATAATTAAAATCATCAAATAATTCATGATATAAAAATATATAGCTAAAAATATCTCTTCTTGAAGATTCCTATGTTAGAAAAATTTCGACATTTTATGTCCAAGCAATTACAATAAAAGCGCTCATTTTACTTATCATTAGAATCATAAATACTAAACATTTGATAATTTTATCATTGATTGAATTAGATCATGAATCTCATTGATCATATAGTTATTTTTTTAAAAACTTTTCTGAAGAGGATATAGAAATCTTTCCGAAATAAGTTATCTAATGCACTCTAATTAATTATCTGGTATTTAATTGATTAATTGTAACATATCAAAAATCAAAAGAAACTATTCTTATATATAAATTTATTAATACATTTGAATTGGTAAGTATTAAGAATATTTTATGTTGTAAAATATCCATGATAAAGGATGATTCAATGATACGACTTTTTCTAAATTTAATTATGCTTCTTAAATTTTATAAAAAGATTATAAACATAAACCTATTAAAATTAAAATATACATTTGTTTATATAATTGAAAAATTTAACGATCCATTTAAATAATATTATTTTAATTTAGAAATACAAATTTTTTCAATTTTATAATTGCAGAGCATTTCCTATTATATAATTAAATGATTAGTAAACCTTTGCCATTATAAGCATTGACATAATTAGGATCAATTTAAATGGCTTTATCAGAACAAATAATAGCTTCTTTGAATTATTTCAAATGACTTTCACATTCATTTATTTTTTCATTCAAGTAAGTTATTAATTACCCCAAACCTAATATTAAATAAAAAACTTTAATAAAAAGTTGTATATTCATGTTTATTAAGATCTTAATTCAAAATTTTATCATATTTTTCCAAAGCTTTAACCAACTATTATTAATTTATTAGATTCATACCAACTTCAAGCTTTAGTTAATTATAAATTATTTTACATAATTCTATAACATTTTTTCAAACTTCTCTGCACTAAATTATGGATACTATTTCTTTGGATAGATGATACTTTCACAAAAAGTCTTTCATTCTTAGATCTTTTAGATTTTAATTCAATGTTTAGTATCTAATTTTTTCTTAATAAATATTTTTAACTATAATTTCAAAATAGGATTTAATATGTTTGAATTTTTGATAGACTTATTTTTGCATTTTCTTCATGAATTATTAAATGAATTAAGATATCAGTTTTTTCTATCTTTTTAAAATCATTCCTACATTAACAATGTTTTTAAAGATCAAGTAAACATTAGACATAAAACTATGATTTTTCCTTACAATAAGGATTTGTGCAAAATCTTACAATTGAATTTGATCATTTATGTACAAACAAACATATCTTTTTTATTTTTAATTAAATTAGAGTAAAATTAATTCATATCAAGAAATTAATAAACATAATGTATAATAAAAAGCAAGGTGGGTGATAAATTAATAATGCTAGATTAATAGCTTAAATTTTTAAAAATTCAATATATATGGTTGTTATTTGATTAAATTATTCTAATTTTTGATTCAGATGATAATCTCAATTTTAAAATAATGGTAAAAATACTTTAATTGTTAAAAATTCATAATTCCTATTAGATACATTCAAAAATATTAATCTTATACAAATGAAAGTTAGTGATGAATATATAATAGTTTGAGTATTAAATTACTTAAATTACTAGATCAATTAAGAGATCTATTTTAAAGAAATTGGAATTATATTTGAACAGGAAAAATTATTGGCATTTGTCCAATCCCATATATATAATTCTTCTATTAAATTAGGATATGGTAAAGTAGATCATTTTAAAGTTTATTCTGGATATTATAATTAGATTACTACTTTTATGGTGGTGATAAAAATCAAGTATATATATCTTCTTTTTTTTTAATTAAATCTAATTATTGTTTCTAAAAAGTTTTATTTCTTAAACAAAATATTTAAGTTCTTAAAAGAACTAGAAGGACTCTTTACTATTATTTAGCAAAATCCAAAAAGTTTTTTCATTTTTGTAAAACAATAAAATATTATCTTGAAAACTAAGACCTCCTCAAAAAATCAAAGTTTATTAAAAGTATTTGCTAATTAATATTTTAATATTACCTTTGATAATTAAATCTTAAAATTTTCCTAGCTAATAAAAAATATAATTAGAATAAATTTTTTATACAAGGCATTAAATAAAGAATTTTAATTGATAAATTTGCAATCTAATTTGTTTATATGATTTGGTTCCATAATCAAAGTTTTTTCATTGAATCTAGTGCTTCTTAATAAACTACCGATTTTTATTTATTAGCTTTAAATAGCCTTTTAGAAATACCTTTTTAGCATCAAATTTTAACATAATTAGAATCTTACATTTTAGCTTTCTTTTCATCAAATAAAAGCTTCATTATATTAACGAAGTAAACAACAAATATTAAACTAAAAACTAAAATCTAAAATATTTTCTTAATTTTATAATTTAGAGTCTTTCTATGATTTGGCTTAATATCAAGTGCTCTCCAAATTATAGTGTTAAATTTATGTATCTAATCTTTTTGATTATATTAAATGGTATACTAAAATTTATTAGGAAAATAAATTTAAGATTCATTTAGAGTCACCATTTTTTAAAATTACTTTTTTGTTCAGTTTTTGTGCAGGGCAATTCTAGAATCTTTTCCTAATCAATATAAATTATGATATCTATTCTCAACTAATAAATTTTTACTTTTAAGCCAAATAATAATAATATGTGTTGATTATCTATTTTAAAATGCAAAAAATTTGTTGCAAGTCTCGTCAAATTAGAACTTGAGATTTTTGGAATTTATATGATGATATTTTATGTTATTGTTTGATTTAAAATGTTAATCTTATCTTTCTGAAATTATAGTTTTTAATTAGGTGTAATTTCTTAACATCTTTAAATTGTAAAGAAACTAAAAAAATAAGGTATCAAAACATTAAAGTGATATTATAAATGTAATTATTTATATAAATAAAATATTAAAATATGTAAAAACCTATAAATTTCAAATTTTTTGGAAAATTGCTAAATAAATTGTCATCCAAATAGGTAAAGTAAAAATGCATAATAGATATCCATATAAAAGGATTAATGAAACAACATCTTCAGCCTTTTGTTAGTATTATTTGGCCATGACTAAAATATTAATTGCAGATGGTGTGCAAAATGTTATAAAAAGTATAAATAGTTGACAAATATCAGTCATAATGGATAATTAATCTAATAACATAATAGTAATTAATCCAAGAATAGGTAAAATTAATAATCTATTTGATACAATTAAAAGAATTGTGGATATCTTTTCTTAATTGGATGTATTATTAAAATAGATTAAATATAAATTACTTCCAAGAATCATTAAGACAGAGGGAGTGGTTGCTTTTGAAATTGTTTATAAAGGTAGAAAGATTGCACTATGTAAAAATGTATCATTTATCAATTCATCTTGAATAGGATAAATTACTAAACAACATAATGAAGCTAGAACTGAAACTAAGGGTACATTCCAAAAGGATTTTTCATGTTTTGATTGAATTTATTTATATTATTCTTATTATTCTGGTAAAGCTATTCTTAAATCAGAAAGTTCAATTTCACCTTAATTTTAATCAGTTTCATGTTATTCTAATATTTTTTTGCCTATTGACCATCTTAAAGCATTAACTATTACAGTTTATATAATTATAATGGTAACTAATTTTGCTTCGATTTATTTATCTGGTTAATTAGTCATTATTGCTAGATAATTGGTTAAACCATATGAAAGTTGTAATTGAATATTTGTTGTGTGAGGATTTGCAGATGATAAAATGACAATAGATTTTAGTTTTTTTTCTTTAATCCAATATTTGTTACTGAAAATTCCTATGCAGTAACCAAAGAATAAGCAACAAAATGTTGTTATTATACTTGGTATTAATGATATAACAGATCCAATTGTGACTGCTTTCAGAAAATTTGTAAAAATTAAGGATGGTAGAAATAGTCTCTCAACAAGACTAGATAAAGTTGTTGTGAATTATTTGTCTATGACCTTTTTATGAGTTAATAAAGCACCACTACCAGCTATAGCTAAAACCCCAAAGGTTGCTGAAACAACTGCTCTAATAATATTTATAATAACCATATACTAAATTTAATAAAAATAATTATATTTCTAATAATAACCCCATTTATATAATTTTATGCAAGTAGAAAGGTATGTTACCAATTCAAAGGAATATTGGGAAATAAAATATTACATCAGAATATAATTAGAATAATTTAGTTTTTAAAGAATATTTATGAAGTAATCCAAAAATAATAAACTTTTTGATTTAAATTAAGAATATTTACTTCAAGAATAAATTGTAAGTGTAAAATTTAGATCTCTTATTTTTTAATAATATAATTCTCATTTCATTGATATATAATTAAACTATATATTTTAAATATTTAAACATTATTATACTCATATTTTAAACATGATTAAATAGGTTATCATCCAAAGAGGTAATGTGAAAATAGATAAAAGGTAACTATTTAACAAAATAACTGCTACTATCTACTCTGCTTCTTACAGATATTGTCTTGCCAACAATAGTATATTTATGGATGATGGAGTGCAAAATGTTACAAATAACATAAACAATTAACACTTATCTTCAATTATGTTCTGGGTGTGTACTATTATGATAACACAGAGACCAAGGATAGGCATCAATAGTAACCGATTGAATACTATATATAATATTGTTTAATATTTTTCCAGTCTCTCTGAATTTTCAAAATAAATCTGATATAGACTACTTCCAAGAATTATTAAAACAATAGGTGAAGTCGCCTTTGATATTGTTTAAATTGGCACAAAAATTGTATTATATATTATATTGTTGTTAAGTAAACAGGTTTACATTATTGGAATGCAAATAAATGCAATTGAAACCAAAGTAGCACATAAAGGAGGATTCCAGAATGACTTTTTTTTCTCATCATTTTAACTTTTTGATTCTTAATAGGATGACAAAGGTTAAGTCAATTAATTTTATTAAGGAAGTGATAAACTCGTCATTTCTAATTCTGTTTGAGTATTTTCTTGTTATTCTAAAATACTGCGTCCTATTGTCCATCTAATTGCAGTGACTAATACAGTTTAGATTATCACTGTTGTGATTAGTTTTGCCTCAATTAGTTTTTCTGGTTATCCAGTCATCTATGCAAACCATTTACTAAGACCATAACAAAGTTGCAATTATAAATTTGTAGTATGTGGATTAGAAGATGCTAAAAGTATTACAGAATTCAGAGAGTTTTGTTTTATCCAAAATTTGTTACTCAATATTCCTACTAAATATCCTAGAAATAAACATAAAAGCGTGATCACAATACATGGAATATACATATAAAGAGTTTCTAAAGTCAAACTCTTTAGAAAGTTAGTAAATATTAATGCTGGAATAAATAAATTCTCAGTCAAATTAGAAAGCTAACTTGTTAGTTATTTATTGATAATTTTTTTATAGCTTAAATACGCTCCTATGCCACTTATCGAAAATACACCAAAAGTTGTTGAAACAATAGCTATAATAATAGTCAATTCCTGCATATTAAGTATAAAGTGATTTAATTTCAAATAAATTGAAAAATACTTAGAAATATCCTAATTAATCATATTAATTCTAAATTTTAATGACGAAATATAGTCTTATTTTTGCTTGTCTTTTAATTTGTTGTTTTGGAAAGAAAACAGTATATGATAGATTACATGGTACTCACATTGAAGAAGAATTCGAAAATGAAGTAATTACGGAGATAACAATGTATGATGGAGAAGACCCTAAATTAAAATATGAATAAATGATGAATACCTTTATGAGATTAAGTAATTGATAATAAATTATATGTAGATGAGACATAAGTTATAGGTTGTAGGAAAACTGATCATCATGAATTCTTTGGAATGTTTTTTCAAAATGCTGGAAGAATAGGAAATGGTGGATAAAATAATATTAAATTAATCAAGTATGAGGATGATTGTTATGAATCAATGAGGGTTTCATATGAAACGAATGAAGCAAAGAAGTTATTCTTATTATATATTATTATATTTTAGTCGTGTTTAAGTTACCTTTACTCCTGGAAAATATAAAAATAGTTAATAATGTTCTGAATTTTATTTGATAGGTACAACTTTGAATTATAATATCGTCAACATTAAAGATTGTAAAATTATTAAAATTAATTTTATTTAGAGAAGGAACATAGAGTCTATTTTAATTTTAGAAATGAGAAATAAGTTGAAGCATTTAAATATACAGGTGCATATATATTTAGAACATGTGATTATTTGGAGAATTGGTTTGGTGATTTATTGATGACATTAGAATTATTTTTTGGTGGTTTTTCAAGTAATCCTTATTTAGGTCCAATATTTGGAAGGTAGATTGTTAAATATATTTTAGTCATCCACCTGATTGGATGGTAAGATCAAATATAGAATTTATAGAGAGAACAACAGGTTTTAGATGGTAAGAAAGACCAAATGTTGTTGTTGATTTGAAAGTTGATGAAGTAAACAATGGAGATTTTTTAGCAATTACTAGATTTGATGGATTAGATTAAATTATTGAATGGGGAACAGGAGGTAGAATAGGTCATAGTGCAATGATATTTGAAATAGATGGCGAAAAATATGTAATTGAATCATAAGATGCATGGTATTGGCCTACTAAAAGAATTTAAAAGACAAAATGGGAAGATTGGAAAGTATATGCTAAGAATGCTGGATTTAATGTTGCTGTTTTACCTTTGAGTCCAGAAAAAAGAGCATAATGGGATTAAGAAGCAGCTTTAGAATATTGGAAAAAGATGGAAGGTTAACCATATGGATATCATACTTTTTTATTTGGTTGGATTGATACACCAACAGATAATTATCCAAAACCTTTGAGTGCAGAGTTTGCTACTTATTTATTCTCTTTTATAGAAAAGATAGCACCAGGACCAATAACTTCATTAGTAGGAGAAGCTTTAAATAAAAGATTAGGTACAGAAGGTTTATCAGTATCAGAAATAGCAATAGAAGCTGCAAAAAGAGGAATAGAATTGGTATGAATTAAATAAATATTGATAGGGAGATTTATATGCAATTGTAGAAAGAGATGAATGGATATATAGTGATGGTCCAAGTTAAGCATGTGCTGCATTTGTTACTGCTATGTATAAAGCAGCTGGTTTATTCAAACCATTCCATATTGAAGCACTTGAGTAATAATCATAATTTATGATAGGTTTACACCTAAAGATATTTATCAATTGAAATTCTTTGATTAAAATTATATTGTTCCAAATAAATGCAAGTAGAATGATCCAGATCTTCCTTATTGTTAATTGATGGGATCTCATAGAATTGAATTAGAAGGATATAATACAGTTGAACCATATGAAAATATGAATGAGAGATGCCCAAGTATTCCACCTGAATATATAAGGCCTGATAATTGTTGACTTTTTAAGTCTAAATAGAAATATATATTTATTCAACATATTTAAATATTATATATCAAGGTAAAAAGTTATCCTCTACCCCATCTTAGAATTGTTCATCATCTATATTTTATCTCATGTTAGTCTTAGGAGGTGGTTACTTATTACCTCTCCTAATAATTATAAGTTATTAATAAAATACCTTGTATTATTGGTGAAACTAACGGGGTTATCATCTCCTTATGGTAATCTAACCTATTCCTCTTCATTATTAATCAAATTAATATCTTGACCTTGATAACCTTCCATCATTTCCATTTCTCTTTCTAATTTTCTTAATTGTCCCGCATATTCTTCATATGGTAATCCCATTTCTCTACATAATTAGACTAAAAATCGAAGACCTAAAGTAATACTCATTTATTTATACATTCAATATTATCTGGATAATCAGAATATATTTTTTAATAATTTCCTAATGCCTTTTAAAAATGTCCCATTCTTCTATAACAACTAGCTACCATCAATTTCCATTTCACATCTCTTGTCTATACTTATGCTGCTCTCTCAAAATACATGCTTGATTTCTCATACATTTCTTATTTAACATAATAAACTCCTAACCATGATATTGTATCAATATTTGTTGGTAATATTCTATATGATTCCTAAAAATAATGCAATGCTTATGGTTCATCATCTTCCTATTTAAATATTCATATAATATTTACTCTAGCAAATAAAGATCCTAATCTTGCTAGAATGTTAGGATCATTTGGAACTTTGTTCAATAATTCTAAATACCATTTCATAGCTTATTTTGAATTTCCTGTCATTTCATATAATGTTGCCATTTAATACAACACTTCTGGAATACAAACAATTGTTTATAACTTATCTAATGCTTATAATGATTCAACAAACATATTTAATTTTCTATTTACATAGGCTAAATTATAGAGAGCTTCAATGCAATCTGCTTCCACACCTATTGCTTCTAAATATTATTCTTTAGCTCTCAAGAATTCATTTTTGACATATAAACAATTTCCTCTATTTACTAAAGCTTTAGCATTGTATCTATCATATGTTATAGCAATTTCAGCATATTTTTCAGCTTATTTACAATCATTTTCTAAGAAATACAGAAATGAAATATTTGTAGCAATACGAGCCATAATTTATTTATCTTTTTTTTCAAATCCTTTGAGTGTTTCAATAGATTTTTCAATATTCTTTTTTTTTAAATAAGCCATAGCTTTACATATTTCAATTTCAGTTTCAGCTTCAGGAAAAGTTGAATTTTTGAGTTATTCTAGAATCCATTCGTATCCTACAATAATATCTTCTTCTATCAAGGGAGCAATTAATTTAGCAGAAGTTACAATATAATATATAGCTTCTCTTCTTCTTTCTTTAGTATCTTCTCTTAATTTATCAGTAATGGTCGTACCCTTATTTTCATTATTTTCTTCTTCACTTTCTCCTGGTATTTCAATAGTCAATAGAGTAACAAAATAATCTTTCATTTTATTCTTATTTCCACTCAAATATAAACAAATCATAAGATTAAAACCAGTAGGGAAATCAGGAGAGTTTTTAAGAATTTATTCATAAGTAGTAATAGCCTCTTTGATTTTTTCTTTTCCTAATCTTACTTAAGCATGTCCAATATTTTTTTATATTTTGAATCTCATTTCTTTTGATGTAGCAGGAATTAAATCTAATGCCATTTTATACATTTTAATGGCAGTAGTATATTTTTTTTATTCAAAATAAATATTTCCCATATTGACTCTTAATCTTCCAGCCTAAGGATATTGTTTACACTTGATAATTTCTTAGTATTTTGCTAAAGCATCAGAATGAAGTCCATTAGCATGTAATGCACATGCTTAAGTTAAGGCAGCACAATAACTAAGATCTGTATTAATAGATTCTGCTAAATTTTATGCTTCTTTAGATTATCTTAATTTTTTTTCTTTATTGAATGCCTCTTTAGCTTTTTCCAAACATTCAGAGAGATTACCTCTTAATTTAGACATAGCACTTTATTCTATTAAAGTATTAATCTCTTTTTCAATAGTTTTAAATTATTCTTCGGGATTAGTTTCAAGTTTTGGTTTATTCAAATTAATTTGATTTTGAGTAGAATTGAATGGATCCTTTTTCTATCCAAAATTAGCTCCTCTATTTGATGTCATAGGTCTAGCTTCTGCTTAAGGTTATCTAGCAGCTGTTCCAAGTGGTTTTCCTCTAGATGGTTATGGTCCACCTGGTGCAGGTTATTATGCCTATATATTAATATAAATAATGTTATATACTCTGACATTCTCGAAATTGTAATTATTTACAGGTGGCTTACCACCTGTTTGATTGAAATTATTACCACTTATACCAAAGGCTCCATATTAAGATTAATTCATTATATATATATTATTTAAATTTTGATTAATCATTCTCCAAGAAATAGGATTTTACATGAATTGAATGCATAGAAGAACATTTAGAATTCATCATATTGCATATTTAATTTACGTAATGACAATTCTTTTTACATGTTAATCTATTTATATGACTATTCTATTTACTTCATCTGTTGCTCTTTATGATTGATTTGGTTTTGCTGTTGCTAAAGTTTTAGCCTATTTCATATCTACAGTGAATTTACTCTTTATCTCTTTTCTCCAATGTAGTGAATCAAATTATGCTTTTTAATCCAATAAAGTTAAAAAAAATTGAATTCCTAAAGTAAAACCATCATCCTAATTATATATGTCTATCTTTTTACACTAATAAACATTTCAGTTGTTGAATTCTTCTTTCCTATCTAATCTTTTGATATCAACACCTTTTCTATGAAATTTAAAGTTAATGTAGGAACAATTAAATAAAATAGAGATAAATGTTCATTTTCTGGTGAGTTGATACTTGAAAATGCCTTTAATAATAACTTTAAATAATCTATCTTCTCTGAAAAACTTGATTTGTATTATGTAAATATCTCTTCTAATTCTTTTGAAGTACTTACTGTAGCATCTATTATAAAATATAATAATATTATTACCACTAAATCCAGCTTCTCTTGTCAATGATTCCAATTAAGTTAGATTATATTAACTAGGAATATATTCTAAGCATTTTGAATTTACATGCAAAGCAGCTGATCTTAATAATCTTACAAATGCTAATGAATTTCCTATCTGAGTTATTAAAGTTCTAAATTTATCAATATAATTAGATCCATCATCAAATGTACCCATTTTCTTTATTTCTTTATATAAAGCCTCTGCTCTTTCAAATGGATACTGACCATCCAATTCATCTTTCTTCTCTCTAAAGTATCTATCTTCTCTCACTAAAGGTGATTGTATTAGATCATCAAACAAGAATTGAGAAAACATTTGAATTTTCCTAATATTTCATATTCTTAATTAAATTACTTTTATAAGAATTTATACACACTATTTACTGTTGTGCTCAATATACCAATTCCATGTGTTCTAATTGAATCAGCTATCTATTGAATACTTATCGAATAAACCTATTTACTTTCAGATGTAACCTAATTATATTCAATCTAATATTAATACTTAAACAAATTATTGCTAATATAAATTATAAGTGTATTTAGTAAAGAATTATTAGATATTCTTTAGAACAATAAGCACATCGAAGTTTCCTTAATCAACTGTTTAAGTAGGCAAATATACATTAATCAAATTTAAACCAAATTTAGAATTAGCTAGACTTCTCATTTATTCATAAGTTTCTTAGTCATACATATTTAGAACATTTATATTATAGAATGTTTCATTAAGTATTTGATTTATTTCAGTTCTTAAATTAACAATAGAATCAAAAATTAAAACATAATCTATATCTAATAATCTCTTTAAATCTTTAACTTATTATTTAAATGGATTTAATGCTGTAATTTTTTCAATCAAAACTGTGTGAACTTAAATTCTTAAATAATCTTCAATATCTCTTGCTAATGGTTATAAATATTAAGCATAAAATTCCTTAACAACATATTATCTAAAAGAATCAAATAATTCTTCAGGATTTTCTAAATGCATACAATCTTTTAATTAAATTGAACAATCAGAAACAGCATTCAATAGAAATTAGAATCTCTTAGCTTATGAAGGATGTTGATATAAATATTGAAAGAAAGAAGGTAATAATTCTCTACACCAATAAAAATAAGTACTTGCTGTCACCTTCTTAACATAATAAGGTAATAAAATTAATTTATCAAGTTTCCAAAGTATATTTCTAAAATCTTCTTTTTCTTAATTTGTAAAAATATCTTTGGCTATCATAAAATCCATCAAAAAGTACATTGTTTATAATTTTAATGGAGAGAGTGTACTTTTAAGAATTGAATTCAAAATTTATAATGCTCCCAATATTTCAGCACCTCCAGTTCCAAAACTTTTAAGATTAGCTTTCATCTTTTCTAATACTTATTGAATAATTTTTTATCCATTTTTTGTAATATGATTTTAAATCAAAGCAGGTTAGAATACATCATATTTTTATTCAAAATAATATTCAATTGCTTTTAACATTTCTACAGCCAAAACTACATCTTTTGATAATGCCAAATCTAATGATTATTCTTCTAATCCAAAATTTCCTAATAATAATGATTATAATAAATTTCTAGTTTATGATGCTATAGTTAAACCTTATAAAACTAAAACTACTCTCTAATTCATTCTATCTTCAATGAATCTTTATGCTCTTTCTCTATCTATCTTATCAATATTATTGAAAGATGCTTGACTACATGAAAATGAATCAACTCTTACAATCCAAGTTGTAAATGCAACATATTATGCAGTCAATGCACTTTAAAACGAAACTGATAATTTTTATAAATAATTTTTAAAATTTGCAATTGGATCTTTAGGATCTATTGTTTAACTCTTTTTTGTTAATGGAGTTACTTCCATTAAGAATTTACTTAAATAGCATAAAACTTAGGAATGTCCATCTACCATTGGTATCTTTTTTTATAAAGACCAAAGATTTTTCCAAAGATCTCTATTTTCATCATTTGGGTATAATTATCTTACTAATGCATAAACACAAAATGTAGGTAATAATAAATCTCTTTCAAACATTTCTTTAGCTGTTCCTAAAGTTTTATCAAATAATTCATATCTTTCTTTAAGGTATGTATTTAATAAATTAAAGAAATCTTTATTATTTTTAATTGCAGGTATATTTGCATTTTTTTCCTTACCTGTTTTTTCATGTACATTTTAATCCCAATTTTAAGCTAAAACTGATTATAGACAATTTCCTGATAATACTGTTTTATCTAATCTAATCATAATTTTTTCTAATTGTTTGACATTCTATGCATTTGAATTAAATTTAGTAGGATCTGGTTTAACAATTTTAATCATTCTTTTACAAAAATTCCAATGTTCTTATAGATAATCATTCTATTCTACAACATTATCTAAGACATAAATAAGTTGCAATGCTCTTCCTATTGTATCTAATGGAAAATTAAGATTAAAGATTTTGATAATTTTAGAGATAGGATCTTTTTTATTATAAAGTAAATTCAATTGATTGACTAGATGAGTGATGTAATTGATGAGTTTTTTAATAATGTCATAAATTTACTTGAATTATCCTAACATTCTACAAATCATGATTTCAGCTTCACCATCACTTAGTTTTCTTTCTTCTTCTAAGTGTAGATCTGCTAATTCTCCATAGATTGTGAGTTTATCAAGAAATTTATAAAACTATAGAATAATAATATTTTTGATATACTTAATCTTCAATCTATCTAATTTAATTATCAATAAAGACGAATGATGCACAAATCTTATCAAAAACTTTGTTATCTGATTTCATGAAATCAAACAATCCCATATTTTTTTCATAGACCATAAAATGACTCTGAATAATGCTTTCATAATCAGGTTAAGTTAATGGTATTTGATAATCCTCTTCAAATGCTGAAAATTTAACAATATGATTGTTGTACAATTAATTAAACTTTTAGAAGTATTCCTCATAAGGTTTTGCTATAGAATATTTAATTAATGCTTACATGCCATTAATACTTCTTTACCAAAAAGACCATCATCTTCTAAATCAATATCTTCTTCTTCATCAAAATAATTTTGTTTCTTTTACTCCTCTTTTTATTGCTGGAATCTATTTTTCTTCATTGTATATTGTTATTATATATATATATATTAATGTCAACCAATATATTGTACAAATTGATTATATCCCATTCTATAATTCTTATTAAAATCATCATAAATTAAGTTTTAAAAGAAAAGTTCCTCCCATCTTGTTTTACTTCCTTGTTTTACTATATACAATGGTGCATATTTGGTATACTTATTACTAACATTAATGAATATATACTTTCTTAATTCATTGAGAAGATAATAAAGTTTATCATTTATTGGATTTTAGGAATTGGAATAAAGATTGTCTTCTACTAAATTCATGTTCTGATAATGTTTACCAAATATGTCAGCCATTTGATTTTCATCATGAATTCTACTTATAGATGATCATTTAGTACTTGCAAATGAATAAAATTAAATAATTGCCACAATCCATTAAAAGTAAACCTCCATTAGAAACTTCTTCCAAAACTAATGAAATAGACTATGGATAAATGAAATAACCACTGTCATCATAAATACACTCTTATTCTTTCAAATCCGAGATATTATACAATTGAGGTACAATATAAGTTACTAATTCATCAACATTCAAATATTAGTATATTGATCTTTAGTAATTTATATAATCAGTTAAAACAGATAATTGATCAAAGTTATAATGAAGGATTTAAGATTTCATTATTCCTAACATATAAGAATGTAAGGAATCCAATGGTTCTTTGAATAATTTACAATTATTAGATATTGATCTTGTTGCAGCAATCAAAAAGTCTTTAGTTTAAATACAATCTTTAACATCTTTAGCAATATTTAATTGAGATAAAGCAATCTTATACAATGAAATAGCTAAACATGGTTAATCAATTTAAGAATAGATTGTCTTTATAGAATTCGTAATTGGAATACAAATATTATGAACCCGTATTCTTCTCTCTCCATTATTTGATGTATATAATAATGCTGTTTAAATATATAAATTATCGTATGGGGCTCTAGGTTGATTCAATTCCAATTCATACATTAATACCTTTTGACTAAACAATAATAATATACACTTATTACTCTTCAGTACATGTAACATTTAACAAATCTGCATTTTTTACTGTATAATTTCCATATATACATTTTATTTTCCATCCAATAGATAGTCGAATTCTAAATACTGATTCCCATGTGTAATCTTTTCCTAAAACTCCAAGAAAATCATAATAAAATCTTTGTGCTTAATATTATTATGAATTTTATACTACAAATAGTTAAATCATCATAATAAAACATATCTCCATTTAAATATTTTACTAATTGATTTAAAGTACCAACATTATTAAATCCTGCTGGTACAATAAAAATGGATGGACAAATATAATTTAAATGCATCTTTTCACAAATTTATTTTAAAATATTGTTAGTTGGTTAAAAGTGATTTAATGGACTTTTTTAATTTTCAGTAATATTTAATTCTTTTATTGGATAAGATGTTAATATTATTAATTTACCTCCATTATCTTACATTATCTTTTAGGTTAAATTCAATGCTGCTATGAATTAAGTACTCTTTTCTTTTGGTTTAGGAAATAGAACACTTAATTGATTTAAAAATGCAACAATAATATCTTTAGATTCTTATAAATTAAATAAATAATCTCCAGGTGTTGGCATATCATTATCATCTGTCAATACATACATTTATACTTATTTAAGTTTACTATTAAAATTGTATAAATGTATGTTAGTATCATATGTAATAAAACCAAATAATGTTCTTTCATTAAATTTATCTTCTACAATCATATCCTTAATTATCTATCCCATAATACCCAAAATCCCTTCACTTTTACTTGACACGTCAATCATAAAAAAATATGCAGGAGCCATTGGTGGTCTCATTTAATATTCTTGGCCTGCCTTTATATCATATGATCCTGTACACAAATCAGCTCTTTTATCTAAATCTTCAGGTTATAAGAAGTTTTTCGGTATTTTTATCATACAAGTACATATATTACATCTCAAATATTCTTCATCTTTCATTCGTTCCATAAATGGATTAATGTATGCTCTACAATTCTAACATCTCATTATTGGATTACTCCCATAGTTCACACAAGGAAATCCTTATTTAATAGATTATCCATAAGGTTATATTATCACAGCAAATGGAATCTTTGCCTCCATATACATTTCTTTTGTTCTAGGAAATACTCTGCAGGTGCTTCTTATATTATTTATAGAATTGTATTGCTGATATTCCTCTATATTTTTAACAACTTCTTCATCTTATTTTTCTAACCATTTTTATTAATCAATCTCCTAACATTACACATTAGGTATTTATTATTATTATTATTATTACAATGATTCTAATCTTCCGCTCTTTTCTAAAATTTTCCTATGAACACTCATTAATTATTATTTATTAAATATAAATGATTCGAACACTCTTTAGATGGATGCCACGATTCAGATTTTCAACTAAACTTGGATCTTCCAATGTTGCTTCTGGTACTCAAACATCAGCTACTTAAACAAATCCTATTCCTGTTTATTTAAGACCTTATGATGCCAAGAAGTACGAGGTACCCTCATCTAAAATAAAATTAACCACTGGATACAGTTTCCTTGATGTTGAACCTATGCCAAGAGCAAAGATTATGAAATTATGCTACACAATACTTGATAAATTAAAGACAGAAATCCCTGAAGGAGTTCTATACAGAATTTACACTGAGGAAAAATTAAAGTACATAATGCGTATTACAGATGAAATTGAAGATATCAGACAACTTGAAGAGGAATTTGGATTTGAACAAATCGAATTCCTCATTTAGCAACTTGTTAAGGAAGTTGATTTAGTTGATTAAATGAAGTATAGTATTGACATATTTCTATAGATACTTTAAACCTTGGGAATAAACTCAAGATGAAAGTACTTTTGAATTGTTGAGATAACCACATCCTGCTTTGAAACATTAAAGAAATGACAAACCCCCAAGAGAATAAACTAAATTTATTGGAAATTGATATTTACAATAATAATAACAATAATAAATATTATTTTCATTTATGAACTTAATAGACCAGATATAATAAGAAGTAATCTGTTTTACATATTTCCATAGATTACTACTTACTTTCCTAAACTTACAAATAATTTGCAAAAATTACGACAATCAACATAAACAAAAATAATTCCATAACCAAAAACTGCTTTAACAGGAATTTAAATTATTATATCTGTAATTGAAGAACTATTTGGGTATTTCTTATTTAATTTCTATTCTAGAATATTACAAGAAATTAATACTCAATACGCATAGTTAGAAGAATAGTTATAAAAGTCTGAAGCAGAATGTCGATCTCATATAAGGGTATTAAAATCTAAAATTACTTTAGACAGAATAAAGATTAAAAATTCATTGTGAAAATATACAAGAGCTCTATGAATAATAATTAAATTTAGAGAAAGATTATAAAATTTAAATAACTGTATCACTCTTAACATATTCTTTAGACTTATCAAAAAGAGATTGAATTATTAAAGAAAGATCTCGAAGATATTAAATATTCAAAAAATTAGTAACTATAACAAAAAACTTAATCCATTATAGATAAAATTTTATAGGATTAATAGAAATAAACTATTCAATTTGATGTAAAATCTAGATCGAATACATTACACAACAATTTTACAAATCTCAATTAATAAAAATAATCTATTTCTGTTAAAATGAATACTAGAAAAAATAGATTAATTACAGAATATTAAGATTGTTAAACTTAGTAAATATTTCCATCAATTATTTTTAGTTCTAAATAATCTATAGATGAGAAATAGTATTCATCTCTTGAGAAAATTTAAGAATTAACAACCCTTTACTCTCGACCAAAATCTAGAGTTTAAGATAATATGAACAAAAAATCAGTTACTTTGCATGTTGCCTAAATGAAAGTCAAATAAGTAAAAAAAACTTGATACATATATTTATTTTTAGTCATTTACAATTTTACAATTTGTAATTAGTTACCATATATATCATATCTTCGAGAAATTATTTAGAATATTTTTCTAAATCAGCAGAGGATTTTACATTTAATTCATCAGAAGATGAACTTCTTTTTATTAATTAATTAAATTAAACATCTGGAAATGATACAGATTCATCTCTAGTGGATTCATTGGTTTTCTATAAGATTATATTTTTTTTCTATAATTTAGTAACAATCAATTATTTTAAAGGTTAAGCTTAACATTCAATATTATCTTCCATTACAAAATCTATAAATTATTAATTGCATTTGTCTAATCCACAAATTAATCCTAAATAAGTTTTTCTAGGTAATCTTTATAATCTTGTATTTTTTTTGTCTGGATTAAATTTTCTTACTGCCATTGTTGGAGCCCTTAATAATTTAGGTTTAAATGTGGAAGGGGATGATAATCTAGATTAAGATACTTAATTGTTTTCTTATTCTAAATTTTATTATTACTAATCTTATTCTTTTTTTAATTTAGTTAAATTCATTACTAATTTTGAAAAATTATTAGATTTATTTCCTACTGATTATCTTTATTCTTTTTTATTTTGTAAAAATTAAACAAATTTACTTTTCAATTTGTTTTTCTTTTATTACTCTTTTTATTATCTCACATTTTCAGCATATAATTCTGCATTATAATTTTATAATCTAGCTATTGAATTTAAATTAGATGAAGGTGTAAAATTAGTATATTCTTTAATTGAATCAGTTCTAAAGGAATCTTTAATCCTTAAAACTCTTGGATTAGAGTAATGAAAATTAACATATTTTTCAATATGATATTTCTCTTCAGTAATTTATTAGATTACCTATTAATTTCTTTTATTATTTAAATATTTTAAAGAATGACATTTCTTTCGCAATCTTCTTTTTTCATTTATTAATAATTTAATTTCTTCATTATATTTTTCAATGATATTGATTCTATCATATTTATTTATAACATAATGTACATTAGGACAATTCTTTGAAGTATGATTTGGAGCTTAACAAACATAACAAAATAAATTTAAATCTTCATAATCCTACTCAAATTCAATTTTAAATTTCAATTAAAAAAATTATTCAATATCTTCAATTTCACATTATTCTAAAAATGATTTTCTTGATAATCTAAATAAATTAATAAAATTTCTAGCTTTTACAGATGCACATCTAGGAACATTACCAAAAAATGATATTTCACCAAAATACTATTTTTTACTTAATTCCATTAATTCAATAATTCCTTTTGATTTAGGAATGCATACAGATACTCTTCCATTTAATATAAAATATATAGATGTTTCATCATTAATTTAATCATTTAAATTTATTATCCAATCTTCAGGATTGTAAACTAAATTTATTATTTATAATATTTATACTTTCTTCTTAAAATGTAAATGCTAATTTTTTTAATAAAATTTATGAAAAATTCTTTCTTAAAAATTTAATTTAATTCATCATTTTTCCATGTACAATTTAAGTTAATTAATTTTTTAATGGCAATGATAATTTTTCAAGAGTATTATGAGCATAACTCTTTTATAATTGTTCATCTTCAATTAACCATTCTAAATAATTTTTGATTCTTGATTATAGTTTTTTATTAACTTCTTTTTATTTCATATATCTACTTCATTTAATTTAATTTACTTGATTGCAGCAATATTCTTATTTAATAAATCTTCCAATGATTCATTCATATTTTAAAACAATAATACAATAGAATTCATTACATAACCAAATACACCAGAAGCTAAAATCATAACAAAAATTCCAAATGATCTTTCTATTGTATTTTTAGGTGAAATATCTCCATATCCTATAGTAATCATAGTTGTTATGCTTTATTTCTTCTATAAAATCAAATATACCTAAAATATATTCCTGCCACATATTAATTAAACCAATTATCTGGATCATTATCTAATTCTTAATCAAAATTGATAACATATTGAGTGTACCAATTATTATCTGTTTCTTCTATAAATCTAATACCATTCCAAATGCAAGCTAACCAATGTGATAAACTTAAAATTATTAAACATATCTTAAAAAAAGATATAATTGAAATAATTGTTTTATCTAAAAATAATGAATCTTCTATTTAATTTATTATTTTCTTTAATTTTAAAGCTCTCATTAATCTTATTACTTTTATGAATCTTACAATTCTCATTATTTTTATAATCTATGTATTCCTCTTAAATGATTATGAATTTTATTCATCAATAAATGAAGAAATGACATCATCATATGGAAACGATGATATTAAGTCTAACCAAAACCATAATTTCAAATAATTTAATGCGATCTACTTTCTTTAACTAACAAAGTTACCCCTAACAAATATATTTCCTCATAAGTACTTTTTATAATAACCAGTTTAAAATTACAAAAATATATCAATTAAGAAGTAGTAGTCCATTATATCATTAAAAATAGCAAAACCACCTGATATTTCTAGACTAAAAGTCAATATTAGTGGAATTGTTATCATTTGAATAAATATAAATGACATTCCTATCAAATCCCATATTATCTTTTTAGGTTCTTCAGGCCTGATTATTTAAAATACCAATAAAATAATCCATTTTCTCTACTAATTCAATTAATCTTCATTGTGTTCTTCTAACTTTTTTAATTATTCTGCATCAATATATTATTAATCTTTCAATAAACTTATTTAGGTTTTCTTCTAATTATATTATTAATCATTTAATAATCCATATGATTAATCACCTTTATTATATTCAAAATATACCTATCAACTGCAAAGATTCATATTATATCAAGTATTCTATTGCATTATTTTACATAATCAAACTTTGAATTACATTTTATTTAATTTACATTTTATTTATTATAATATTCCCTATACATATCCACCTATAATTACAATACAACTAAATAATTATTCTAAATTCATTAGATTTATAACAAAATTAATTAATTCTATCAAATTTTCATTGTTCTCTCTTCTCTAAAAATCTAATTTCCAAATATATTTATTATTTATTGCTATTTATTTGAGCATTCTTTCATTACAAAATAAGAAACCTGTAGTAAAGATATTAATTATTACTATATTAAATAATACATTTATAATCATTTATAGTAATTATTCTATAAAAAAGTCATATTCAATTATTATTTTAAGCCTAAACTTAACAATTGTTTATTAATGAATAATTAATGATATTTTTCAATTGAATATTTTATTACTTCAATTTGTAATTTTATAATTGAGTATGTTTCGTTATTTATTAATTCATTTTCTTCAATTAAGATATAAATTTAGAAAATTATAGCAAATCTAAGACTAAATATGAAATTATGTAATGATGATATTGAACTATTTTAATTATAAAATTTCATGTATTTTTCTTATTTCATTTTTGTAAGTAAAAGATATCAGATTTATTTACTGCTTGGTTTATAATTATTTGAATATATGTCATAAACATATAGATTTTCTGGATTTGTTAAGTTATTAATTTAAGATAGATCAATATTTTGAAGACTTCTCAGTTGAATTTATTAAAACTCTTAAAGGGAATTCAAGAAATTATTTATTTATATATATAGACACAAAAATTGAAAATATATAGTATCTATACTAAATTTGTTGATTATAAACAATAGAATAATAAATAAACCATAGAACTATTTTCTTTGTTTATTTTTTCTAGTTAATCTAAATTATATTAATTAAAAAATAACATAAAGTATTAAAATAAATAAATATATCATTTTTTTTCTCTATTCAAACAACCGAATGCTAGAAATACTCTATCCATAAAACTTAATTTTTCTTCTTATTATTATTATTATAATTAATGTTAATGCATCATAATTTCATTTCTATTAGATATTCTACTTATTCTTGGTTTATTAAATTCCTCCTATTTATAATCATTTTAATATGGTTTATAATTATTAGATTATTCTTTTAGTTTATTTTAATCTTAAGATATTGGTCTTGATAATGGTTCTTTTTTTTGAATATCAATAGATTTTTATTTTGATTAAAAATTAGCAGTTGGAATTTGTCTTGTTGGATTTTGTGTTTTATAAACATATGTCTAAATTTCAATATTATAATTAGAAGCATGTTTAACCATCCAAGGATGTTCAAATATTTAATTCATAGTTAATCGTTCTCCTGGAATATATTTTAAAATAGATTTAATTAGAGAAACAACATCATTAGATAATGTAAGTGCAAAATTGATAGGTTATCCAGATTTAATTTTATTTCCTAATTCTTCATTATTCTTTCCTCTATATGGTGCATTTCCATGTAATAATTCATATAATAATATTCCTAAACTCCATACATCTAAACTAAAATCATGTGGTTATTTATTTAACATTTCAGGTGCCTATTAATTATAATTATTATATATAATACCATATATTCATAAGTACCACAAAAAGTCATTCTTTTTTCTGTTAAACTTTCAGCACTCCAACCAAAATCACAAATCTTTATATTACCTTCATGATCTAAAAGTAGATTTTCAGGTTTAAGATCTCTATGAATTATCTTATTTTTATGTAAATAATCAATTCCTAAACAAGTTTAAAAAAAATAAACAAAAGCTTCATTTTCAGGTAATTTAGATCGTTTTTTAATATAATTAAACAATGATCCATTTTCTATTGAATAAAAGTAATTATACATGCATATTCAAGTATTAAATAAACATTTTCTTTATCTTCAAAATAATGATGTAATTTGCATATATGTGGATGTACTAATCTTCTTTGTATTTTAATTTCTCTTTTTAAGTTTTCTACTGAACAATATTCAAAAACTTATCTTTTATTCATCTACAAATATATCTATATATAAATAATACAATTTTCATAGCATACAATAATCCATTTTATTTATCCTTAACTAATTTAACTGATCCATACGATCCTCTACCTAATTCTAATTTACTTCCTATCGAGATTATTTCAAATTCTTCTGCTTTTCTTCTCACACTAGTTGTTGAACATGAATCTATTGTATCATTACATGATCTTGCTCTATCTGGCTGAGATTTTTTACATATCTCTTTATGATATATTGGCCTTATTTATTATATTATATAATTTACCAATCTAAATCTCTACATCTATTACTGCAATAGTTGGCATTCATACATAATGGACACATCACTTTATTCAATTTAGATCTTTATTCTATTGAAGGTTATTTATTGAAGTATTAACAAGATTTATAATCACAGAATCTATTCATTTTTTATAATTAACTATTTACAAATTTATGTAATGTTATTTTTATATATATATATATATATACATATATATTGATCTATTCATTTATTATATAAATAATAGATAAATTTATTTCAATATAATTACTTTATATCTTGTTATTATAAATTAATTCTTGCTTAGTTAATTATATTATATCTTGTTTCTTATTTTATTGATAATTTTATTTCATTTTATATCTTATTTTTTAGTAATCTCAATAGTTTCTCCTATTATTAATTGTTTTCTGTTTTCAATTCACATATTTAAACATTTAATTTTTTAATTTTTGAATCATTTATAGATGTGCTTAGAGTATTTGTAAATAACCAAGAATAATGACTTAAGCTTCAATTTAAAAAGTACTCAGTAAAATCATTAAATCAGAATATTCCTATTCTTTAGAGCAGTATTATATATAATTAATTGCTTTAATAATATTAGTATGATTATTAATCATTTTAATTATAAGTATTAAATATTAATAGTCGTAAAATATAATAAATTTTAAGAATTACCTTCATTAATTGGAAGATTTTCATATTTTAAATAAGTAAAATAAAATTAGTTGAAACTTCTAAGAGATAGACAAAATTGCTTTATAATGATACCAAGAAATATATTACAAAATTCAAATTGGAAGAAAACATATATTATGAAAAAATACTTTTTCTAAATATTGCAGCAATTAACAAAGCCATTAAAATTACCAATATATCTAATACATTAATTATTAGAATATACAATAAAATGGATTAATTACAATTCTACTTTAGATTATTTATACTACTAATAAATTGATAAATCTACAAATAAAGTAAAATAAAAAGAAAATAAAGTAAAGAAGAATTGTTATCTTGATTTATTAATATTTATTATTTAGATTACATTGATATTATACATAATAAAGTCATTGTTTGTTCATTCTTTTTATTCTTTTTAATGTTTGTTTTTT
Organism: Paramecium sonneborni; assembly: GCA_905182985.1. Taxonomy (NCBI): domain Eukaryota; phylum Ciliophora; class Oligohymenophorea; order Peniculida; family Parameciidae; genus Paramecium; species Paramecium sonneborni. The sequence continues at coordinate 60,489 of CAJJDN010000067.1, forward strand.
AACTTTTTCATTTATTTTCCATCTTATTATTATGTCTATTTGTTTTAAATTGTCTTTTCAATTTCTATTTATTCTTCTGATTATGGTTTAACTTTTTTCTTATTAATTTTTTTTCCTCCTTTTAAAATTCCACTTTTTTATTTCTTAGGTTAAATTTCTTCTTCTTCGTTTATTAAATTATTCAGCTCCTCTAATTCATTTTATACTTCATCTTCTTAATTGCTTTCTTAGTTCTCTTATTCCTCTTTGGCTTATTCCTCTAAATATTCTAAATAATATTAGATAATAATATTTTACTGGATAAATAATATTTGTATCTCTTTCCATTAACATGTTTTAAAACAACTGATTTCTTTTTACTTATATTCTATCTAGTTAAATTACAATATAATTTATTTCTATTAATTAATTTAATCTTATTACCTATCAGATTTATGCTATACTATATATGGTTCAAATTATGTAAAATCGATATCATTTTCTTATGCATTTTTGTAGCTTTTTCCATTTAGATAATTATTGAATTCTTATAAAGTTGGTAAGATTTCATGATTTGTTAAAATGCATTTAATTTTTCCACTAGGTAAAAATTCAAAATGCTTATTATTTTATACAAGCTTCTATAATTCTTTATTTTTATTCATATTAGAATCATTTGCTTTGATATTTTAAGTTTGCTTTACAGATTCTTTATTTTTATTCATAAATTAAAATATTTATAATATATGTTAACAATCTGCTTACTAGATAATTAATTTATATATAAAATTCTTTAAAAATTAATTGTTATCAGTTTAATTCTGGTTAATTAAATTATTGATGATTAATAAGGCATCATCTTTTACTATAAGAACAGTTCGAATGTTTAAAATGTTATCCAAAAATTAAATTAGATTTCAATATGGTAAATTAGAACATTTTTTTGCAAATTATGAGATGAGCGAATTTGAATCTCCTAATGTTATTATTGACAAATTTTAATTTTTGATTGATGACTTATTTTATTCCAATAGTCTTCAATTCAATAACTCTTTGGCTTTTTATTTGAATGTTAATGATGTTGAAATAAGAGAATTAATCATGCTTTTAGAAAAAATATACTAAAATAGTTAATTTTTGTCAAAAACAAACAAATTAACCTTAATTTAAATAATTTAAACTAATTTGCATTCTTTTAATGAAGATATAATCTCTATTATAAATTAAGCTTGTTTATTGGGTATTGTTAATGAATAGATAATGTAATCCTTTATTAATTAATTTATTTTAAATGGAAATATATAATATGATTTTACTATTTAAGTAAAATTAATTTATATTTTTGGTTAAACTCTTTTAAAATATAATTCATTAATAAAAAATGAAGAATTTATAAAAAAATGGTAAGATTTAATTAAATATGCAATTTAAAATCATAAACCAGAGTATAAAATATCTGGTTGTATGTTTTCATAAATTTCATTCTTGATTAAAGGATTATGTTAGATTGAATAAGAATAAGAAGCAACATATTTAGGATAAATTATTAAAATTTATAAAAACTATTATAAATATTTGATGTCTAACTTTTCATAAAATTTAGACTTTTATAATATGACACCTAAAGAGACAACAATTTTAATAACTGCTTTATTAAAGTTAAGGGAATAGTTTTCAAAGCTTGAAATAATAATAATAATATAAAGTATATTAAATAGAGTAAAAAAGATTGGAATTTCATCATATAGTGATATAGCTTTGCAATCTTTTGTATTTAATTTGACTTATTTGGGAGATTATTAGAAATTTATGGTAGAAGATATTATTTAAGTTCTTTAACAGAAAGCACATTAATAGACATTTTCTCCAAAGATTTTAATAATAATACTTTTTGAAATGCATATAAAATGGAATTATGATGTACCAAAAGATCATTTACTTAATTTAATCCCCTTAATAAATATTAAAGAAATACCAGATTTTGAACTTGGTAATTATTTTCAATTGCTTACTCTATTACCTTTAGATTCTATATAACATATCATTAATAATATTGAACCAGTATTTTATTTTATTTTATTATAGGAAATGGCAATAAGAGAATAATTTCAAAAAGAAAATTAATAGTTTTACAAGAAAGAGTCTCTTTCAACTGATAGAATGAAAAGATCTATATTAAGATTGATAAATTTATTGACAGCACATGGTAAAAATGCAGAAAATTTATAAAGGACAATTAAATTGATTTTGTGAGTAAAAAAACTTTGTATATAAATATTATTATATATTTTTATGCACAATTCATTAATTTATTCAAGTAATGTATAATGCAAGACAGAACCTGAAGAAAGTCTAGGAAGTAAGGCTTTAGATGTTTTAAAAGAAAAAATGAAAATATTTGAATTAGAAAAGATTCCTTCATTAAGTTATTCCCAAAAGAAAAACATGTCATAGAAATAGAGAAGCAAATCTCAAAAATATTAGATTCATTCGAAAGTTAAATAACCATCCTAATATTCTTTATATAGAGTATCCAATAAAGAATAGCCTGTAAGTTAATAAAACAGATCTTCTATACAAATATTAGAATCTGTTAAAAGTAGATTAAGCATACAAGAAGTTAAATTGTTAGATATACCTATAGTAAAAGTATCTAGAGAAAGAATTATGAGTAGTAATAAGGAATCTTAAAATAATATATCTCTAATATTAATGGAAAAATACTATTAAGCTACAATTAAATATGAAGAAAAAAAATAAAAATATACCTCTAAAAATAAACAACCAAAACATACTTCAAAATTGATGGTCAATAATTAAGCAGTAAAAAATTTTTAGAGAAAAATTAAAAATAGTAGAAGAGAATTACTAAGAGAATTAAATACATCTATGAATGATTAGCAATCTATATAATAATAATAATAACTATAAACTATTGCAGCAGAAGGTTAGAATCTGAAAGAAAAAAATAATAATATTCATTTTAGACCAATCAAAACTATATATATTAAAAGGAATTATTCAACTTCTTGATTTAAATACTTTGTTTATTATAAAAAAGAAATGTTTATTTTATTATTATTTATATGATTTAATATATCTATGGAATTCTTAATAAGAATATATAATAATTTAATAATCATTACATAATTAAATACCAATCCTGTTAGATAATTTTTTTTGAACTTTTCAATATTCATTTATAATTACACTGAATAAATATATTATTTTATTTTCTAACTATACTTTCAATACTAAATGTTACTTGTTAAAAATTTACTGCTTTCCTTTCAGTCATAATTACAATGTTTACAAAGTTAAGATTTCTAAACACATCATATCTAAAAAGATAAACGGATCCTTATAAAATACAGATAAATGAGCTTATTTTTACAGAGAACTAAATAATTATATTCACAGTAAATAAATGAATCAAATATGTGATTATGATCCTAAAAAATCCTAAAACATATGATCAATATGATAATCTAAATTATTTTTAAAATTAATTTACATCTATTAAATATGGAAATAATTGTATATGGGGCTAACAATTTAAACAGAAAAATTACCTGTTCATTATAGATTATTTGGTAATTAAAGGCTTCAATCCAAATAAAATAATTGTAGTGATTATAAATTTTCACAATGCAGATAGAAAAGGTATAGGAATAAAAACAATAATTTTTTTACCTTTATTAAAGTATTTAATTATTGCATCTTCGTAAAAATGTTGAGATTTCATGTAAATCAGGAGAAATAGTTTGCAAAAATAAAGGTTAGATTCATTACATTACTTTGAAGATGTAGTAACTGTAATAATGATGTTCATTCTAAATGATTAGATCCGACTGAAAAAATTTGATTTACGTAAAGATTCAGCCACTCATACTCATAATTTTTGTTTCCGGTCATATAGTTGAAACATTTATACTCCTAAGTGTGAATTTCAACTCATAATTCATAAAATAACTCAAAAACAAATCCTAATACAACTATAATAAATAACAAAAATGATGACTCAGGATACAAATCTAGTTTTTCCAATTCTCATCTTTAGACATCTAGTCTATTCTTAAATTTATATAGGGAAAAATAATATTCATTTAAAGAATTTTTCTTCTCAAATTTTTTCAAATTAAATTATTATCTATATTA
>CAJJDN010000067.1:65275-83496 GCA_905182985.1 Paramecium sonneborni
GTAAATCAGGAGAAATAGTTTGCAAAAATAAAGGTTAGATTCATTACATTACTTTGAAGATGTAGTAACTGTAATAATGATGTTCATTCTAAATGATTAGATCCGACTGAAAAAATTTGATTTACGTAAAGATTCAGCCACTCATACTCATAATTTTTGTTTCCGGTCATATAGTTGAAACATTTATACTCCTAAGTGTGAATTTCAACTCATAATTCATAAAATAACTCAAAAACAAATCCTAATACAACTATAATAAATAACAAAAATGATGACTCAGGATACAAATCTAGTTTTTCCAATTCTCATCTTTAGACATCTAGTCTATTCTTAAATTTATATAGGGAAAAATAATATTCATTTAAAGAATTTTTCTTCTCAAATTTTTTCAAATTAAATTATTATCTATATTAGAGAAATAAATAGAACAAATTTTAATTTTAACAATATTTTGAAAATTATTTAAAAATATTATTTTTTATGAATTAGAAAGAATCAAATACAGAAATTTAAAAGTAAAAAAGACATTTTGAGAAAAAATAGAGAAAACTAGCCCTTTCAAAATCTACAGATTATATGATGGATGATAATTTGAATTAATTTTTAGAGCTCTATAATAAAAAAGATGAGCTTAATGAAACTGAAAAAAAAGAATATTTCAAATAAAAAAACAAGTTAACAGAAGCTTATATTTCATAATATCGTTTATTAACATAGGGTTGGTAAACTTAAAAATAGGAAAAGTTGCAAAATGGAAAGGGAGATAATAAAATTATACAATATAAAAAAAAACATATTCTTGATGAATGATTATTTATATGTCAAAGTGATAAAATAAAGATAATTTAATAATTTATAATTTGAGAATAATAGAAAAATTGGTTAGTTAAATCTAAGTATAATGATATTTATAATTATTGATTTTCTAACTCATTTCAAGATTAGATTTTAATGAGGATTAAAACGATTCTAATTATTATCGAAATTGCTTTGCGAATACCTTTTAATTTTGATTTTTAAAGTTACATCTTGTTATATTTCTTATAATTTAGGACAATCTTAATAAATAACCTAAAATTCTAAAATAATTAGAATTAAAACCTAAAATATGTTTGAGTTCAGGAATATGAAATTATTTAAACAAATAAGATATTGAAAGTTAAATGTTCAGATCAACATCTTCATATATTTATTTTTTTTGATTCTTTTCTATCTTGCAGAAGTGTAAAGATTAAATATTTTAAAATGATGGGATATGTTTATGAAATAAAAAGTTATCGACATTAATTGGAGATCCAGTTCTAATCATTTTGGATATTAGAAAAAATATTTTTTTGTTTTTTTTCTTTTCGTAACGTAAAATTGATGATATTAAATGATTTTATAGAAATTCAACATAAGTTTGATGCTCTTCAGGAGTTCAATGTGCAGTATTAGATTTTTAATTAATATGAATTTGTTTTAGAATATTATTTTTTACAAGAACTACTTCTTAAGGCTGATTATTGATGAATTTAATTACAATAAGAAGAATATGAATTTTATTGAAAATTCTTCTATTTCTATTTAAGGAACCTATAAGAATAAACAGATGAGAGTGGAGATCTAATATTTCTTATTTCTGGATCAAAATTTTATTAGTTCATATAAATATTAGTATAAACATCAGATATGTTTTTTATAATATAATTTTAGATTAATGTAAAAAAAAGTAAACACCTTTATTCATTACTATTAAAATTTATAATAAATAAGAAATGATATAATAATTTCATTCTTGAAATTAGTCTAAATTATTCTCAGTTTCAATGAGCTTTGATTAATTCTTAGTTTAATTAAAATGATTATTTTAGGAAGGCAACATCAGAAATTATTTATTATTCAGCTAATATATTAAATTACTAATTTAATGTTCTTCATCTATTAATTCATTCAAGCTTTCTGATGTCTTTCGATGAGGGCTAGAGGCTGGTTATTATTGGGCAAAAGAACTTAATTCATATTTTTATAAAGATGCCATTTAATTGATAAAATTAAAACCAGTTGTCTAAAGCGATTTTCTTTTAATGTCATATTCACTTTATTCAACCATTTCAATTATAGTTTTAAGACTTGGTAAGTTTTTATTATAATGTTATTTATGCATTTTAATTTTATCTTTGGTATTTATAAACCATGCATGTTTTAAAGCATCTTAAACCTATATTCTTTTCTTTTGGTCTTTATCTATCATCTTTTTTATTAAATCTAGTTAGCAAGCACTAAAAAGATATGGAAAATCTGAATCTAAACATTTCTAAAACTTTATTTCTTGTTAAGATATAAAAGTTTCCATATTATTTAATACCCATTTAATAAATTAATTATTAAAGTTTTAAGAAATTCCATAAAAGCTCACTATCATTAAAATGATTCCTAATTAATAAATATCGCTATTTATTGAAGGTGTTTAATTTTCATTTATCTCAGGTGCAATAAGATATCCAGGAACATTGTTAATATAGTAATCAATAGATTTATTATTATAAAGCTAGATTTAGCATAAAACCGTACTTTATATATTGGATTGATAATATAGGTTCCCATTTATCCTTATTAATTCACTATAATTATGTTATCTAGAGTTATATTTCCATGAAATAGGTCTTCATCTTGCAAACTTTTCAGATTTTAAAGAATTGAATAAGTTATAAAGGCCAAATCAGTTTAAGTTAACATTTTTTTTTTATTAGATAATAACTATTCAAAAGTGTTACCAATGAATTAATCAGTAACTAAATAAAGTACATCATTATCATCAAATATACTCATTATAGGAAAAACATTTTGTATATTATTATTTCTTAAGATTTTAATATAATTATTAAGGATTTCTTACTAATCATAGAATTTGAAATTTTTACGGTTTATAATTTATGCTGCGAATTTCCTTTTCTTTTTTTTATGATATATTTAATAAAAATTTAAACATATATTTTCTTGTATTCTATACTTTTTGAGAAAATCAATTTATTTGCCCTAAAATTTTAAAATCTTAAACCATTCTTTTTAAGACATAGGATGTGAATATATTAATATTAGTTTTCCTTCATGATTTTGTAAAACAATCAGAAATAGTTAATAATTATTACTATGAAATTTCTTCTTTTAAATGACACAGTCACTCAAAACAATACAATTAGTTTCCTCATAAATTAATAAACCATTTGCAATTTATAGGAATTTCAATTATATACAATTGTTATACATAATGTGACAAACTCCTTAAAAATCATAGTTTTCTATTTCAATGTGTAATTCGATAAAAGACATCAATTATAATGTTGATTAAAGTTCTAATATATTAGGTTATTTTAGCACCCATTATAAGTTTATACTTTATTCTTTTGTTTATAATTTGTTTAGTCTTTCATTGTCAACTTTATTTACTTTCTTCTGCTTCATTTAATCAGTATTTTAATATTCAGATAAACTTAAAAGATTAATTGATTAATATCAAAAAAAATTTCAGTTCTCTTGAAAGATTTTCATTCTAAAATAAACATATAAACTTTTAATTCGCATTTTATGATGAATTTCCTCTTTATAATTTTTAAAATTATGCTTTTATATATAATAGTTTTTCATTTCTTCATATTTTTTATCTACATGCATCTCAACATATAGTAAGCATTTAAGTTTGAAATCTATTTTGACTGGAAAATCAAAAAAAATTCATCTTATTATTTATTAAATAACTTTTCAATAATTAAAAGGTATTAGAATCTTAGATAATCTTTAGTTTAAAATAATTTTATTCTAAAAAATCAATATAAATAGAAATTTATTATGAAATATCATTTAACTTCTCATCGAAAATAGTAAATATTTTTTTTTAAGAATTAATAAATATAGAATCTGAAATAGTTATAAGTTTAAAATAATTAATCAAATTTGTAGATTAGAAACACAACTTGAATGGATGATTTGGTGTAAATAAAATAAACAATCCTCTTATAATAATCGTATTTAACTATATCCATTTACAAATAAACACCTAAAATTGAAATAAATCAATATTAATACACTATAAAAATTCTATAATTTTGGAGTATTAAAAATCTCAAAATATAATAGGCTATAAGCAAATTAATAGATTTATACAATATACAAAATTAAAATTACTCCAAAATTCTTTGTTGAATTAGATGAAAATGGCTTCAAGTTTAATTTTAGTGGTGAATATATTTGAGTTATATTTGGCACTAGAGGGACAATATTAAAAATATATCTAAAATTATTTAAGTTGTCCAGAAATCATATGAATTACATGAATCTAGTTATTTATACAAAAATTTTGAATTTGATTTGATTTTAATTTAATCTAAAATTGTAATAAATTAAATTAAAATTGATTTATCTCATGAAATCTTATGTAATTTTTTAATTATTTATATTTCTTTTATTAGCTTTCATAAATCACAAAGAAAATTTGAGAGAATGAAAGAATTTTTATTAAAATTTAAAATTTTGATATATTATGAACATAAAAAAAATAAAGTAACTTCATTTCAAAGGAAAATCATAATCTAATAGAATTAATGGCTTCCTCTTATCAGTATAGGTATCTCTCTCTTTAATTCTATTTGCTATGTATTTAAAATGAGAGAATAAGACCATTTTCTATTTTTTTTTCAAGTCCTATTCAATTTTAGATCTTTCTAAATCAGAGTAATCTTAAACAAACAAAGAGGATCTGATTTGATCAACTCTCCAATCTTGAGATGCAAACTTTTAAGCCTTACGTAGATAATTATTTTTATGTAATTTATCTTTTTCGAACTTTTATTAAAATTCTTCTTTTGTATTTAACATTAAATTTAATTTTTTTAATAAAATAATAAATAATTTAAAAATTTTAAACAGTTTAAAAAAATTAGAGTGATAGAATTAAACAGTTTTTTACATATATTGAATACAAACTTTTTAAGATTTTTTTAATAAATTTTTGTATATATTGAAGTATAATTAATATAAAAATCAAATGTAAAGTACAAATAATTCCTAACGAACAAATTACTTATAAAATTCAAGTTAATCAACAAGAAGAGCACGAATATTTGATACTTCATAAAGTTCTGAAAGAAGAAATACTCCATGCATAATTCCGATTTCAAATAGTTAAGTGAGTAGATCTCCTCAATTATAAACAGAAGACTTTAATGTTTAAGGATTATAGTAAAGTTAGGTGAGTGAGGTTTAGATAAATGATTTAAATAAAGTTAATCAATTTTAAAAATTACCTGATTTAAATCGTTGTAAAGTAAAATTTATAAAAAAAGAAAATTAATCGACATAAACTGAAACAAATGATAAAGATCTAATCATTAAAGAATAAGAAGCATTAATATAAAAATTATAATGCTAAATTTAATAATAAAATAACTCAAATATGGAATTTTCTTTTCATAAAGAGAACATGGATTAACAATAGCCCTAAAAAAATTATAACAACAATATTGGGATTAATTAAATGAATTAAAATTTAGGCAGTAATTCTTAAATGACAAATTCTCCCTACAAAAAATAATCAAGACAATCAAATCAATTTTATTTTACTGCTATTCCTTAGACTAATAATAAATCTTATATTTTAAAACCTTAAAATACTGAAAAATTAGTTTTAGAATATACTAAATAAAAGTCAAATAAAGACTATTTCTTTTCTTAGATGGATTGATTCTTATTTATAATATTTTATATAATAATAATAATAATTATTATTACGCGGTTTAATGGCTTCATTAAAATACACAATACATTAAACATCGACAGATGAAAGTCAGAATCATAATAATAATATTAACTGCATTTTATTTCCTAGCAATGAACATATTTGGGTAGTCCAGAACCCTTAAAAACATGAAACTATTGTAATAAAATTTGATTTTCCTTGTAAAATCAAAGAATTCATAATAAGTATAAATTAGTCTTAGCGTTTAGCTACAAAATCTTGTTCTTAAGTAAAAATCTCATTATATAATATTACAGAAGATAATGTAAAAATCTAATTGAAGCAATTAGAAAAAGTTAATTTTATGACTCAAAATTAAGTGAAAAAAGTTCCTAATCCAGATTTTGAGGATAATTCATATCAATATGCTGAAATAATATTTTTTAGTTAGAATGATGAATTATCCATTAAACATTTATAAGTTTTAGGCTTATCAAATTAAAATCAAACATTATCATAATATCCATTATTGTCTGAAAATAGCCATATCAAATAACCAATTAAGAAAAACTAATTTTAATTAAATAAATCATCTGAAAAAGAATCATTATTAATAATTGATCAATCATCTGCTCTTAAAATTAATCCAATTAATTAAATTAGTTAAAGAAGTGCTTAAATGATATAAAAATCTTAATAATCATCTTTGTTTAATAAAACTCAATAATAAAAAAAGCAAATCAGTGATAAATAGGTTGAAGATTAATCTTTTTAAAAAGCAGTTGAAGAAAGTCTTAAAATGCATAAAAGAGAATAATAGTAAAAATAAGAATAATAGGATTTTGAAATAGAAAAATAACTAGATTAAATGTATTGTGAGGAAGAAAAAGATAATAATAATAAAAATTAAAATATTTTTAATTCTTATGAATCACTAAATAAATAATTAGATGAAGCATTAATTAAGGAATAAAAATATTCATAATCATAATCAAAAATTAAACAATAATTATTTTCAACATTAAATGAAGAAAAAAATGATTTAATTAAAGTATAAATTGTGAATGACAATTTTATTCATGATTAAGAAGAAGAATAAATGATTTAATATCATTCAACTATGATCAATTAAGAATTTGTTTAATTCCACAAAGCTTTGGAAGAATCCTATTTTAGAAGTTCAAGTTTATTCAATTATATCAATTAATAATTCAAACCATTATAAAATTAGCAAGTTTTTATTGTTAAAGATACATTAACCGAATTTGAATATAAAAGATTTGAATTAAAAGTGATTAATTTAGGAGGAACTGTTGTTAAATCAGTTACTAATAATACTACTATCATAATTTCTGATAAAGCTGTACAATTAGATAACAAGTATATAATTATTATTAAAATTAGAAAATATAATATTTATGTTTTGAGTACTAAATTTTTGGAATCTTGTAGTCAAGATAAATGGCCCAAATTTGGAAAGTATGAAGTAAAATGATAAAATTAATTAATTTTATATAATTTTTAGAGAAAAATAGAATTTTCAATGATAATATTAATAAAATTTACTCATTATAATTTAAGTTCATCTAGCTCTTATTTATTATAAGTAGAATTATAAAATTTACTTATATATTTAATATGGTTCTTAACATCTTATATTTTTTCACTAATCATAAGATCATGTATAATTTAAAATCCAGAGAAATATTATCTTGATAAATCGGCTGCAACAGGATCATTAAATAATCTAGTAAAATCTTATCTAGAAAAGTTTTTCTTATGTTCTCCATTTTTCAAGAAAGCTTTAATTGCTTAATTATCAATATTTTTGTTACCTATAAATATTAAAAAATGAATACATAAATATTTCTTTAATAAGACTCCGAAATTTTTAGGAATGTTTTTAGTCTCTGATTTTTATGGTTAAGGTAGGTCTTTATCTTTAATTTTAATAATCTTTCCTTTTTTATTAATTTTTTAAGATTCTGAATAGTCATATGATCCTTCAGTTGAAATAGAAAATCTATTCTAATCTTCAATTCTAAATATTGTCATGAATTTTATTTACTTTTCATCTTTAACATATTTGTGAAAGGATGAGTTAGGATTTGAAAAATTGATTGTTGAGAATTTGAATGGTTGATTCTGTATTTATTATTAATCCATTTCGAATTTTTTATAGATAAATAATTATTTATGTAAATGATTATATTCTATGAAGAAAAAGTATGATATGTTAATGATAAAAAATTGGATAATTTTAATAAATTAATATAATAAATATATATAAAAGTTAGAAAATATACTAACATTATTTATTTATAATAAAATGAGTCATTAATTATCTAATATTGAGAAAATAAAATAATATCTTCATCTTTAATAATAAGTTAAAGAAATATTAACAAAAGAATACATAAATTTATAAAACAAAGAGCATTTTAAAGTATTTATAAAAATACTTTAAAAGGTATTAATTGATATTATGGAAAAACCAGAAAAAAAGAAAGAACATCGATGGAATTATAGTTCTTATAAATAGTGTTTTCATCAATAAAATATTTTTAAGAAATGAGTAAGACAGCAAATTAAGATGAAATGTTAAATTTAATTAGAGTAAATATTAAATTCATAAAAGTAATAATAATATATAGAGATTGCAGCAAGAAGAGCTTTATTTAGATTAGAAGATATTGGAAAGAATTTTTATATAATTTTAAGTGGATCAGCTTGGTTAGTGTAATTATTTATTAAAATAGGTTTTGGTAGGTAAATCTGGATTATAAGTAGGCACATTTAGTATAAATAAATATATATAGGATGAAAATGAATTTGTTGAATTAGATGATGAATGTATGTTATAAACTAAATATCTAAATATTATGAAAGTAGGTCAAATTGGTTAAGGAGCAAGTTTTGGTAAGATTGCTTTTATTAATTTTATTCCTAGATAAGCAACTATTGTTTGTAAGGAAAACTGATGATTTATTACATAGAGAAACCTTTAGTAAATTTCTATGTATAAATATTCATAAATTATTTAGTTGAATATTATGGTAGAATCCAATTAAAAAATTTTTAATTTAAAAAATCTATTTCTATATTTAATGCTTGGAATGATGCTGAATTAAATTAAACTCAATATTATTTATAATACTTAAATCTATAAAGAAGGTGAATAAGTTAAGCAAAAATATTATATTACTTAGAGGAGTTTATTTTTTTTAGATGGATAATTTGAAATAACTAAAATAGATAATTAGAATGAAAGTTAGAAAGCAAAAAAAATGTAAAGATCTTTATGTAATTAAAATTAAATAGATGTGGGTATGGTTAATTGTTTGGTTATTTAGAAATTGTTTAAAATCATGATTATAGATAATCAAAAGCTTTATGTTTAACTGAAAAATCTAAAATGCTATTTTTACCTGCAGATGTAAATTACTAATAATATTTTTAGAGATTCAGATTGTATTGTTGTAATGGAGAGACTCTAAATGAATTAAATAAATTAATTTCTAAATTAGATAAAAATAATTAAATTTCAAAAGAAATCTTTCTTGGGTAGTAAGGATCTTTATAATTTTATGATTAATATAATTTTGATCTTTTAACTTCTTCTAATTATCTTAAAACTTAAGATGATGATGATAGAAATGAAAAAGTTAATTTAACAACTTAAAATAGATTGTCTGAAAAAAAATAACTAATTTTTAGTGTGAAAACATTTAGAGAGAAATTCTTATATAAATTCTTAATAAATATAATAACAATAAATTCTTTGTAAAATACAGCATAAACCTACAAACATTTAATCTTATTATGAATTTATAACTTAACATTCAAAAGAGATATCTTTAGAAAAGCTAAAGTTTTATAATAGTAATTTTAAAATCAATATTCAAAAAATAATTTAAATATTTCTATTTAAAAAAAATTAAGATTCAAAAGTATCACTAATCTAATAATTAAAATTAACTAAAATTTTTAGAAAATAACAAAATTCTGATGATGTTTAAATAGAAGTATCTCACGTTGTCAGAAATAGTTTGAAATTACATTAGAAAAAGAGATTAATAATAAAATCAAGTGAAACATAATTAAATGTATAAATTTATTGAAATTTTAAAAATATATGTTTTTTAAATAAGAAAAAAAAAAATATAAAAATATTAAATACAAAAGTTTAGGAATCATAATTTTAGTGATCTTTCACTTCTAACAGCACCAAATTTTTCATTCAATAGATTCTTAATTCTAAAATAATCATTATGAGTCCATGATTTGATTGTGTCTTATTGTTGATTCAACATTTTTAAAGCCTTATATAAAATAGAATAGTTTACTTATGTCCATGTAACAAATCTTCCTTTAACTCTTAATCTTTCTTCAGCAACTTTTTATCTAACATGATAATGAACTTTCTTTTCATATGTTCGACTATGTTTTTTTTAAAGATATCTAGCTACTTTCTATTTTCGAGTCATTTCTTTTAAAGATTAATGATTAGTGGATGTACATAATTATTCAACCCAATCCTCAAATTTATGTGTTTCTTCATCATTAATGATTTCATCACACAAACCTATTTTGATTCTTTTGATATCATCAGATTTAATATAAGTAGATATAAAATCTTCTTATTTTTATGATGGTTAGAATCTCATTTTTAAATTAGAGAAATGTTCATCTACATTAGTTGGAATTGGAAGAATTTTTGGATAGGAGAACTTTTTATAATTTTGTTTTTAAAGTGTTTCAGCCAATATTTCTAAATCTCCCATAGCATAATGATCTAATGATTATTCAGTTGTTGAACAATCTTCAATACAAACTTTCTTTTTTGGATCTTCATCTAAATGAAATTCATCTAAAAATTGAAGATTAGGTTTCTTATATAAAGATAGTTAATAAGGTGAATAGATTGGAACTTAATCTTCTTCTTCTATATATTCATCAACTTACTAAAATAATTAAGTATTATACTTATTCATTTTCATTTTTGTAATGTGGTTCATATATGTTTTTTTCATGATTTTCGGAATTTTAGATCAATTCTATGCTTTCTTTTCTAATGTTATGATTAACACTCATTTGATGATAAGATTTATATATTTTAAAAAAATCCTTTGAATTATGTCTAATAATTCTTCTGTCTTTTTAATCACAACCATTAACCCCGTGGTTAACGAATATATTATAAACTGATACTTTTTATTAAAGAATTTCTTTAAATTTAAATAATTTCATAAATATACAATTATCTATCTGAAATTAAGCTCAATTGATGTAATGATAATATATTGATTTGTATATATATATATATATTCTCTAATCAATGATTATATAAATAGTAAGTATTTCATATATTATGTACATATTGTTTCTCGTATTCCTCAATAACAGAATCAAGTTTATCATTAATAAAATTTTCAATTTAAGATATATTATGAGATGATACTTTACTGCTAAGACTTTCATAAGAATTGAATTAACAAAATGAAGGATAATAGAATTGAAAATCAGCATACTTTCTAGGACTTTTAGTTCTTTTACGTTATTCCATTCTAATTTTATAAGATGTTGGATTACATCTTTTAATTTAAGCAGCTTAACATTCTTACCCAATTGATTGTGTATCTCTTTAATCAACTATATTGTATAATAATAATATATACTAATTTAGGTAATTCCTGAAAATCCAGTGGCTTTATCAAGGATTTCTTACAAAATGTTTATATTTTCTAATTTACAACTGAAATAAGGATGATCTAAACATTATTATGCTGAATATCTAGTCTTTGGATCTAAATCTAACATTCCTTTCAATAAACTTAATGCTTCCTTCTATAACTTATATTCAAATTCTTAAAAATTAATCTCACATTTTTTATTTTTTTCCATTATTTCTTAAGTATTTTATGCTCTAAATAAGGTTTTCCTTGTTAATCTTTTATAAATATTAAATTTATTAATTACAATTTATAAAATATAACACCTGCACTAAAGATATCACATTTTTCAGTAAAATAGTCTTAGCTATTACTATTATTTAAAATCTCAGGAGCAATATATCCAGGTGTTCCACAAACACTTAATTTTTGGAATTGTTATTTGTATATTGCTAATCCAAAATCAATAATTTTAATAGATGTAATATCATTTGGTTTTTGTAATAATATATTTTCCAATTTGATATCTCTGTGAATTATATTAATAGAATCTAAATAATTCAAAGCTGTCATAATAATCTAATAAAATAATAATTAGATTTACCTTAATAACTTCTCTTATTTAATTTTAAGGCAATTAATCATCTGGATATGATTTAATATAATTATATAGAGTATCTCCTTCCAAATAATCTGTTACTATATAATAAGAATTCTCTCCTTAATAGATTTCATATAATTTAACAAAACTTGGATGATCTATTCTCTATAAAATTTATATTTCTTATTGTAATCTATTCTAAAAATTAATAATAAATTCATACAATTCTATCGTTTGATTTTTTTTGTTATAAATATTTCTTAGAAATGCATTTAGCTGCATAATGTGAAATACTCTTTTTACATTTAACCAAACAAACTTTAGAAGATGCTCCCTAACCTATTATTTGATTTGAATCATAAAATATTGAAATGTTCCCAAAAAACACTTTGCCAGACAAGTGTATTTTTAGTAAGTTTAATGAATTGTGATCTGAATCAAACCATTTAATTCGATTATTATAATATATCCCAAATGAACATAATTCTTCATTATCAGATATCTTCCACATAACCTTTGTTTCCCATATATATTATACTGTATACTTTGCATTTTACATATTTTTTTGCTTAATACTTATTTATTTTTAATTACTTCACTCAAAATCATTTAATCATCATGTACTTCTAAATAATATGTTTTGCTTTTCAATATATGCTTTCTAATACAACTCATCTGATAGATCACTTACATTTTATATTTATTACTTTTTATTTATATAATAATATTGTGTAAATATATATTTGAATTCAAAAACTCATAGATTTGTCATAATATCAAATCTAATTATTGAATATTAATTTATATTCGATAGAGAATTGCTAAAATCATTTTATTAAACAATTGTTTATTGTTAATTTATTATATCAATCAATGATCCAGAAAATGTTTCTATAATTAACATCTATTGTATTTTTAATTAAACAAATAAAATTATCCAATTACCTAATTATATAAATTCATAGTAATCATACTAATTAATAACTGAATAATATAAATATATATGTTTAACAACTATAATATGAATTTAAAACAAAACCAATTTTATGAGTAGTTTTAAGAAAAGCTTCAAGATGATTTAAAAGAAGAATTCAATCTATTTATTGATCAATTTGAATTTTAAATAAATTAACATCTTTTTGAATAAGAAAAATTGTTAGATCAAATAAATAATTTGTAATTGCAAACTCAAAATAAATTAGATTAAGAATTAGCTAAGTAAAGTGTATTATAATTATAAATTAGTAATTTTGATCTCTAAAAATAAATTAATTAGTAGAATGAATAATTGTAATAACAAAATACTTAAATTTCATTTTTAAATAAATCGATGAAAAATGTATATATAGAAAAGATAGATTTATTTTCACCTATTAAAGTACCTTCACTTTCTCCACAAATAACTCGAACATAATGTAATCTCTTTTTGTTATGAATTAGCAATTAATAAATAAGTAAAGAGAAAACTATTATTGACAGATAAAGAAAATGATAATTAATACAGTAGTATAAAAAAGATAAGACAGAATGAGAATTTTATAGATGAATAGGAATTTTTACTTTATTTTAAAGAGCAATGTATAAAAGAATTTTTAGAGAAATAAATGGAGAGAGAATAAATGTTGTATAAATTATGGTAGAAAATGTAGAATTAGAGTTTGGAGAAATGTTAATAATTATAAGAAACAATAGATTTAGTTTGTTCTTAGATGGATTTTTATAAATAACAATATGATACAGATATTAAACTCTATATAGATGCACTTTAATAATATGAAATTAAAGTATCAAAATATTAGATTTGTTTTTAATATATTGTATAAAATATAACAAATTAAGTTGAAATTAATAGTATTATTGATTTAGCAAAGAATCTAAATACAGAATTCAATAATATAAATGATATGGATAAATTAATTGATGTCTTAATGGAATTTAATTAAACAAGTTAGAAATTTAATATAAGTCTTCAAAATAATTAAAATTTGAAAATTTAGAATATGTAAAATTAAATTCAAGAATTAGAATAATAGAAAATAGAATATAATGATATAAAAATATAAAGATAAGAATTATTAGAATTAAGTTAATAGATGAATAGTAAAATCATGCAACAATCTAATTAAATTGAAGAAATGAATTAATAAATAGCATCTTTAACTTAACTATTTTCTAAATCATTGTAAGATTTAGAAAGAATATAAAATGAGAATGAAACACTAAGAAAATCTTATAATTGTAACACAAACTTTAATAATACTATAACAAGTAGAACTTAAGAAGAGAGTGTAAATTTAAAGAATCATTTTATTGCAAATAGCTATTCAACATATATTCCAAGAGAAAGTTTTAGTTGTAAGAATTCTTATCGCATTGAATAAAGATAAACAAATTTTAGTTCAGATTTCAAAAAATAACAACCTAATCATGAACTTGATGATATTTGTTATTTATTAGATTAGTTAATTAATCAAGGTTATTCAAATAATACTCTTGATTTCATTAATAATGTAAATTACTAAATTTAATTTTATAGTTCTAATGTTAATGTGGTAATTTTAAAAATCAAATGTTATGGTAAAAACTTAAAGATTTCTTAGTAATTGTTTACTATTCTTATAATTAATAAGATGATATATTTACATCTTTAAATAAATTTATTTGTGAACTTAAATTGCCTATTAATTAATTTCAATTAATTATAGAAGATGGTTTATAAAATATAAAAAGTAAATTAGAGTCAAATTCAATTTTATTATGTTAGTTATTACATAGAATTGTATCTGATATTCAGGATATGAAATCATCATAAACATATATTTATGAATCAAACTTTAAAACAGGAGAATCTCAAAAAGATTATTCATAAAGTATAATGTAAGAATTAACCAATCTATCTAAATAATTAATTCACATTTGTTAAGAAAATGATGATATTATTGTTTTATAAATTGAAAGATAAATTGAAATATAAGAATAATTAAAACTTTAAAGAAATAAATAACTCAGAGATATTTAAACAAGCACTTGTAAAATTTTAATGGAATTATTTAAAGAATGGAAATAAAATTATCTTAACATTTCATAGATCTTATTAATTCTATGTAAGGGTTGGCAATAATTATAATAAAATAAATAGGATAGAGTTTTAGATGGAATATTGAAAAGTGTACATAATGAATTAAAATAATTATAAAAATCTAATTTAGGATAAATAATTAGTTAAGAATTGAAAACATTTTCATTTATATATAAATTATGAACTCTATAATAAAACAATATTTCAATAAAATTGCTTACGGGAATACACAAGCTCCTTTGACTGATCCATAAAGAGTTCTAGATGTTGATAACTTTGTTTTTTTGATATCTTCTTTTCTAGAAGATCAAGATTTATTACATTTTATATAAGTAATATGAATTACTTATATTATTAGATAAATGAAAAGATCTGGCACTTATCAAAAGGATGTAATCAATTAAATGTTAGAGTCTTAGAAATTAGATTAAATAAGTAAAAAATCATATTAGATGTAAATGATTTTGTCATTCTCTCTAATAGAACTATATCCAAGATCCTAGTTTTTTAAGTAATAAAAATAATAACTAATCTTATTTTTATTAATTCAATAATAATACACTTTAACAAAAATACTTCACAAAAGTATAAGATTTCCTCAGAAATAAAAAGGTCTAATAATAATCATAAATATAAATATAAAATAATTAAAGCTAATAGAATGATATAATAATCTTGAAAGATGAGAATATATAGTGTTAAACAAAAGTTTCTAAGAATGATATAGAAAAATTGATTTCAAATATTTACAATTTAATAAACGAAGAACCATGTTAAGAAATCAAAGAATTTAAACTTAACATAAAAATAGTATTATTATTTATATTAATTTTAGAATGATATTACTAAAAATTTATGTCCTGTTGTTTAATATAATAGAGTGAAGTAATTAGCTAATAAGATAAAAGGTAAGAAATAGTATGAAGTTATACATATATGAATATACATTGTGATTAGCAATATATTTTGGATTATTGTATATTAGTTATAATATTATATAAAATGAGATCAGGCATATTAATTTATTTAATTATGTGGTAAATCATTAATTAATTAAGAAAGCAAATTTTTTTAAATAATACTCTTAATAACGATCAGCAAAAATGGATCAAAAGAAGAAAAATCCAATCGACCCTAAAGACAAAGTATTTTAATTAAGAGGTTCTGCAAAACCAAGAACATCTTTTTTCGTTTCCAAGATCTTTTTGAAGAAGTTTGATGAAGTTGAAATTCATGCGCTTGGAGATGCTATATCAGGAGCTGTTAGATGTGCTGAAACTCTTTAGAGATAGGGTTATAAATATTTATTAATTTATTAGGTCTTGCTACAATCTAAAAGATTGAAACTTTAACATAATAACTAGAAAGTAGATCAAAGGCTAAAATTATTGTATCCCTTAAAGTAACACCAGATGGAAAGAGAAGAATTAATGAAGAAATCAAATAATGATTTGATTTTCATTAGAATATTAAAAACATAAATTAAACATATTTTATTTTACATATTAAAATATATTATTTCTGTTGTTTTTTTATCTTTTAAATAATTCCATTTATAATCATTAACAAATTCTATTAAATCAACATATTAAAATATAAATAACATTATTATTAAATTTATTTATCTAATATAACTAATATAAATAAACATCATAATGAAATTTATTCATTCGCAACACAAATATGTTTTTATGTATTTGATTTGTAAGTTATAATCGTTTATACTAAATTTTCTTTTGGTTTTTATTTAGCTTCTTAAATTAATTCAATTGATAATTCATCTTACGTTGTTAAATAAGGTATATAGAATTAATTAGAATCTGTAGTTAAATTTTAGAATTTCTAAACTTTCCAACCTTAAGGTAAATTAATCTAAATTTATGCTTCCCAACAAAATTAACTTTAGAAAAATGTTTCTACTTCATTGTAGAAAGTGTCCACTATAAATTTATAAAATATATATATTACAATCTTCATCATTATACACATAACATTTTCCATGAAGATTTCTAACAATTTCAGAATAATAATTGTAAATATCACAAGAAGATTATTGAATAATAAATAAATGATAATGATTTTTTCCAATTTTTATATCAATTTGAGGTTTAGATTCTGGTTTAATAAATTAATGTATCCAAGAGAAATGTATAATTTTAATTGATTAATATTCTAATAATCTATTTAAAAATGATTAAGCTATCTCAATAGGATAATTAGATTTTAAAACATTTGCATTATGATTATATTAAGCAAGAGATTCAATAATTCTACAAATACGTCTAATTTTTTGGAATTAAGTTTAACAATTATAGAAAAGTTCTAATTTACATTCTTGATCAGTTGAAGTAAGTGTTATGATATTGACCTTATTATTGATAAATTGTATAATAGTAGGATGTGGAGTACAAGGAATCAAAGCAATCTTAATGTAAATAAATAAATATTACTTCATCAAATTAATTAAGAGATGACTCTATTAATGGAATAATCATACGACATAAAACTAAAGAAGTCACGTCAATTAAAAAAAGAGCTTTTCTACTAAAAGTTGGATGTATTAATCCAATCTCAAAGTTATCAAATTAAATAGGTTATTGCTTATACCAAACTGGTAATTTTAACAATCGTTTGCAAATTTAGCATTGCCATTGATCTTTTTTTATTATAGTAAGATTGCTAATATAAGTACCACAGTTATTACATTGTGGAACCTTCAAAATATAAAACAAGAATTACCTATAAGAATTAGTAATTTAACAGCTCTCCACCGGGTTTTATTTTTATCATTAATTTTTTATATAAATAAAATATTCCTTTTTAACCTTCTCATCATCTAAAGATTCCATTCCTATCTTATTAATCTATTAAAAAGAAATTTTATAAACCATTTATCAAAACAAGAAAATTTTATATATATTCTATCTCCAACCTTAATTAACTTTCAAATTGAATCAAAAATAATAGAAGAAAATATAATATAATTCAAATTTATGATTAGGAATCATTACATAAATTTAAAGTTCTTAACAATTAAAACTAAACATTATAACTAAAATACTTTCTGTGGAGAGAAATTTTAAAAGAATATTAATTTACATAATATCACATAATCAATAAATTTAACACACTTAAATAACCAAATTTAAAGAGATA
>CAJJDN010000067.1:83660-151996 GCA_905182985.1 Paramecium sonneborni
ATAATTAGATTTTAAAACATTTGCATTATGATTATATTAAGCAAGAGATTCAATAATTCTACAAATACGTCTAATTTTTTGGAATTAAGTTTAACAATTATAGAAAAGTTCTAATTTACATTCTTGATCAGTTGAAGTAAGTGTTATGATATTGACCTTATTATTGATAAATTGTATAATAGTAGGATGTGGAGTACAAGGAATCAAAGCAATCTTAATGTAAATAAATAAATATTACTTCATCAAATTAATTAAGAGATGACTCTATTAATGGAATAATCATACGACATAAAACTAAAGAAGTCACGTCAATTAAAAAAAGAGCTTTTCTACTAAAAGTTGGATGTATTAATCCAATCTCAAAGTTATCAAATTAAATAGGTTATTGCTTATACCAAACTGGTAATTTTAACAATCGTTTGCAAATTTAGCATTGCCATTGATCTTTTTTTATTATAGTAAGATTGCTAATATAAGTACCACAGTTATTACATTGTGGAACCTTCAAAATATAAAACAAGAATTACCTATAAGAATTAGTAATTTAACAGCTCTCCACCGGGTTTTATTTTTATCATTAATTTTTTATATAAATAAAATATTCCTTTTTAACCTTCTCATCATCTAAAGATTCCATTCCTATCTTATTAATCTATTAAAAAGAAATTTTATAAACCATTTATCAAAACAAGAAAATTTTATATATATTCTATCTCCAACCTTAATTAACTTTCAAATTGAATCAAAAATAATAGAAGAAAATATAATATAATTCAAATTTATGATTAGGAATCATTACATAAATTTAAAGTTCTTAACAATTAAAACTAAACATTATAACTAAAATACTTTCTGTGGAGAGAAATTTTAAAAGAATATTAATTTACATAATATCACATAATCAATAAATTTAACACACTTAAATAACCAAATTTAAAGAGATACACTTCCCTTTCTCTTAAATTAACAAGTCTCTATAATTTTAAATTAATAAAGATAGCATATAATTTAAAAATTTCAATCAAACTCATTGTTAAAAACAATTAATTTAATTTACTGATTTTCATATAAATTTACACATAATAAAATAATCCTTTTTAAATATTATTTTTCTAATAGTTCATTTGAATAAATTTAAAGCTAAATTGATTAAAATTTGTTAAACTTAAATTGTTTTAATAATTGAAATCAAATCTTACGTATTTTAAATTTTAATTAAGTTTATAAAAAGATTAAAGTATAATTTTCTTTGAAATAGAATAAAATGTTTAATTCCAATAACTCTAATATATTTCATCATAATTTTAATTATTTTATCATCAAAAAAGAATTGATTACATCAATAGAGTACTTAAATTTCATTCACTAAATCTATTTGGATAATTCTGGTAATTTTATTTAATACTTCTGTTTTAATATATTCCTATTTTAGAATAAATTTTGAAATATTTAATATTTATTCATGAATTAGACAATTTTGGGTTACCAATTGTTGAATGTTTGGGAGGAAATTTAATTTTGATTTCATCTAAATCAATAATATCAACTATTTTATTATTTAGATCTTAATTTATAATGAATTTTTAAAAAAACTTGATTTTTATTGAAATTAAAAAATTTACATCATGATTATTATAATAATAGTAATATTAAGGTTAATATAATGATAACTATCTCATCTAATTATCAAAAAATTTAAATTTTCTTAAGGGTTAATTCCTTAATTATCAAAATAGATCAATCGATTACATAAAATATAAATTTTCAAAGAATCAGAAATTGTATAAATTCTTTTGAAAAAGAAGTTCAAAATGATTTCGATAATGCTTAAAATCTAAAAATGATTGGATTTTAAAATTTTAATTCATCATTTAATAATTGTTATTTAAAATAATTAATTATTTTTTACAATGAATTAATAGTTCTCTTAATAGAATTTCATATACCTTCCAAGCTATTAAATCACTATCATAATTCAATTTAAAAAAGGATCTGGATCATAAGGTACAGTATATCAAGGTTTTATAAAAAACACAAATTAAAAAGTGGCTCTAAAAGTAGTTAAAGAATTAAATTCTAAAGAGGAGATAATTCTAAGGAATATATAATAGAAAAAACCTAAAAACATCATAGGAGTATATGCAATTGAAAAATTGAATAATATTTATTATATTGTAATGGAATTAGCAGAAATGGATTTATTTTAGTATATAAATACTAATGAATTTATTAATTAAGATATCCACGAAAAAAATTAACTATTTTATCAAGTATTTTATAAAACTATTTTAGATGGTTTTAGGACTTGAAGAATTTCATAATATGGGTTATTTTCATAGGGATTTAAAACCAGAAAATTATGTATGTTGCCGCGATTAAGAATAAAAATTAATAATTAAATTAATTGATTTTGGTCTTTCCAAAAATCAATCAGATTCAGATAGATAAACTTTAAATATAGGAACACCTTATTATATTGCTCGTGAAGTTCTAGAAAATGAAAACTATACAAAAGCTATTGATGTTTGGGCTATGGGAATAATTTGGTATGAAATATTAACCAGAAAATTATTTTTTGATGGTAAAAATATTTTTATTCTAGGTATGAATTAATTTATGATCATAAATTAGATCAATTAAATTAAGCAAAATGAAATATATTAAAAAATTGATGTAATTGATAATGTTTAAAATAATGTAAAAGAAATTCTAAAATAAATGATTTGTCTAGATAGTGAGAGAAGAATCAAATTAGATGATGTTAGAAATAAATTAAAGGAAATCATAAATCAAAGAGATAGGTAAAATATTGAGGAGTTGAAATAGAATTTATAGAAAGAATTTTAAGAAAAAGAAAGAAACTTGATGTAAATTAATTAGATAAAATTAAACGAACTATCTCAAAATATGAAATAAAAATAAGAAGAGGAAATTGAATAAATAAAATAGTAATTATAATCTCATTATAATTAATTAATTTTAAATAAGGAAAATGAACTTAGAAAAGTGATAGGATAATAAGAATTAACAATAAATTAGAACAAGGAATAATAGAAATTGTAATAAGAATTATAATTTCAAGCTTAAATTAATAAATACAAAGCTTAATGTTAAATAGAATTTGATTAAAAAATATAAGAAGAAGCTTAAAGACTTAAAAATCAAATTAGAGAAAGTTTGTTAAGAAAAAAACAATTAGAAGATGAATAAATAAAAAAAAAAATATAATAAGAAACAGAATTAAAATATTAAAAAGAATTAAAAGCAAAAGAATAAGAATTATAATTGCAGGCTTAAAAATAATATGAAAATGAACTTAATCTTAAAAAATAATCATTAAAAAACACAATTAATATATTAAAAGATGCTATAAATAATTCTATAGGAGTTATTGAAAAATAAAAATAAGAAATCCTTAGTTATTAGTAAAGTTAATGCGATTTACAAAATCTTTTATAGTTAATTATCAATTTTATAAATGAAAAGAAAGAAGAGTTAAAAAAAATAAGCAAAGAAGAGAATAATTTAGAAAATTTGGAAATATTTAAATAATATTCTTGGATTTTGAATTTAGAAAATTAATATAAAAATTAATTCTAGATACTCAATTAAGAAACCAACATAATTAATTAAGATATTTAAAAATTTATTATAAAATTCTAAAAAGAATAATAAATAAAATAGATGGAAGATAAGTAGAATTAAGAATAACAAATATATTAATAAGCAATCAAAGATTATTATTTAAAATATTAATCGTTAAAAAATGAATTTGATTAATTATAAAATTCAGTTGAAAACATAAAGATTAAATGTCAAAATTATTCTTATTTTAATTAAAGAGTTAACGATAAATTTTAATAATTAAAATAAAATTCTAATATAATTGCTTTATAATTAAATTAACTTATATAGTTTTATTAAGGAGAAGAGAATTGTATTTCTGGAGTCTTACTCAATTTTATTTACATATAATAATAAGACATTTAACATTTATTAGAACTATTTAGAGAAAGAATTCAAGAATTAAATGATTTACTCATAGTTTAAGAATAAGAATTAAAATAAGAGAAGTGTTATTATATGAATTAAATGGATGATTAGATTTATGAAATAAATTACAAAATTAAAAATAGTATGAAATTTTAAGATGAAAATCAAAATGATATTATATATAACTAATTAGAAGAGAAAAAGAATAAAATTTAATAGTTAAAACAATAATTAACCTCATTAAGTTAAAATGAACTATCAATCAGTAATTACATTTAAATTAAGAATTGTTTTTAATAAGAGATAGATAGTGTAAAAATTTTAACAAAGTAATTATTAGAAAATTAACAAAAAGACACTTAACTAAAAATAATTACACAGAAATAAATTGATTTTTTGATGGATGTATAGAGTAAATCTTCATAATTTCAAGGATCAATGAAAGAACTTATAGTTTAATTGAATTCTTTAAAAAATTAATGCAGCCTATTTAAAAATGAATAGATTAACAATCTTTTAGATTAAAAAGAGAAGGAATTAAATGATTTAATGCAACAAGCTAAAGAAAAGTTTGATGAATTTTCATAAAAGACTAATCATACTTAAGAATCTTAAAAAATAATTAATTAAATAAAAGAAGAATGTAATCAGTTTCAAGTTGAAATAGAAAAAAAAAAATAAGAATAAAATTAATAAATAATCGAGTTAGATAGATTATATTAATAAACTTTATCTAAAAATGAATCTTAAACAGAAAAGGATTATTAATAGATTTAAGAAGCTTTGAAGAATTTAAAATAAAAATTAAATTCAAGTTCTCAGGAATTTTTAGGTCTTGATATCAAAAATTATAATTATGATTATATAGTTAATAACCAATAATAAAGCCAAAATTAGTTTAATGAGTTATTAGAAATGATTAAAAGTTATCTTACTATGTCTGAATAAAACTAAAATGTAAGTTAAGAATTAAAAAAAAAATTGTAAACAATTACTTTTTAATTTTAAAACAAGGATTCCATTTCTAAATTAGCAGAATTATAGCAGAGAACTCAAGTGAAGTCTAAAGAATTAATTAAAATGATAGAAGTAATTGAGAAATACAAAAATTAAATTAAATTCTCAAACTTAGAAGAAGAGCAACGAAAATAAAAAAGTTGGATGGAAATACAAAAATCTATCGAAGAATTAAATTTTAATTTAATAGAATTTAAAGGACAAATTGATGGAATGCGTTAGTCTAATTATTAAGAAAACTATTTAAAAAAAAAATATAAAGATTTTGAAGAGAATGTTAACAATCTTTGTTAAAAAATACCTTAAAAGGCAGAACTTAAACATTTGGAAATAACTTTTTAATAAAATCATTAATCTTTTACAATTTTATATTTACTTATAATAATAATTAAAGCTTATAACCTAAAAAGATATTCAATGAGATTAAAAGAATAAAAAGAATAATCAAAGAATATATATTTGCAATAAAATTAATTATAATAATTTCATGTAAATAATGATAGAAACTAATTATTAAAAAAAGCTTTAAATTATATAATGGAAGCTAATTGCATAATAGAAAAATATGAATTATGTTTATAAAAAAAAAGATTTATTTATAACTATGAAGAACAAACTAAAGATGATTAGATGCTTGATAATAATATAAAAGATATATAAAATTTCATAAAAATCCAACATTCTGTAAAGATAAGGGGATTTCTCAAAGATTATAAATAGATTAATGATCAATCTTAAGAATCACTAGAATTCTGTGATATAAGTGTTTTATTTAAGTAATTTTATTAACTGACAGGAAAGAAATAAATCTGAATATCTATTTTATATAAATAACTGATGAACATATATAATATTAATATCATTTCAAATAAATTAGAATATTAAATATTCGGTATCTTTAAAATAATCCTCAATTCCTTCTTTTGTGTGTATATAGATTTAAATTACTTCCAATAATACCATGACTTACGTTGAAAAAGAATCCATTTAGGATCAAGTTCCATTTAATCTACATATTTTTTTATAATCTTATTTATGTTTTAAGACTAAACCAAATATTCTAATTCAAATTAATCCTTTTAATAACAAAATAATTACTACATACAAATACCAATATATTAGTAATATTATTTATCAGAATTATTCCATTTACAAATTTTATTTAAAAACCATACAAATCTTTATATATTCTTCTATACTAATTTATTTTTGATTGAAAATTGAATTTTTAATTTTTATTTTATAAAATTTTGTTCATTGATTGAATGGATTCAACTTTATTTTTTTCAATTATTTGGCTCAAAGTTTTCTCCCTTTCTTATAAATTTTTTAATATCTTTATTCAAGTTATCCAATCCTATTCCTTATATTTTAGTTTATTCTTAATTATTATACTAAAACTATTAAAATTTAAGAGTATATTATTATAGTTTAAATAAGGTGAATTTGGTTCTTTCATTATGAAGTCTAGTCTTGATTTAAAAAAAATTTAATCCTTAATATTATCTTGTTATTTATTTAATGAATTCATTAATTTTATTATAATTTCTAAAATCTTAAAAATATGAATTTCTATTTTTAATTAATAATTAAAATATTATCTGTTAAATTTAAATTTAATTATTTATAATAATATGACATATTTTGTAATTATTTTTTATTATATATATTCTAAATTGTATATAAAAAATACCAATAATTGAAGAAGTAAACAAATAATTAGGAGTGAGAATGAAATAAAGTATGATTTATGTTTATTAATTTTTATTTAAATGCCAAACTTTAGATTTATAGAAATAGATTTATTCATAATTTCTTATGATTATATATGATAGTGATTATTATCATTTATTAATATACTATAAGTATTTTTATTTCATTCTTTATACAGTTCTATGATTTCTTTATTAGTTAGAATATCTTCAACTAATAAAAATGTTATTCAGCAATTTCCATATTATTTTTTTCATGATAATAATTCCATCATTCGTTCCGATTAAATATTTATTAGAATATAATTGCTTACTCATAAATAATAATATGTATTCTAGTAGATCAATAAATATAGTTTAATCCTATTTTAAATTTTAATCTAGATATTTTATTCTATCCAAGTCATATCATCAAAATAGAAATACCTAATTCCATTGCTGCACATCTGTTTTATATAAATATCACTCTAAACCCAATAAAATGAATCCCCTCAAATATAATAATTTGAATAAAAATCTATAATAGTTTTTATTATTAAAAGACCTATTCAATCTATAAATAAGTATATTTGATTCATCATAAAATTAATTATATTTTGTAAATATTTGAGATTAATAAATATATTTATATTAAGTTTGAATATTAATATAAATATTAAGATTGAATATTAATATAAATATTAAAATTAATATTAATATAAAAATTATAAATAATCTAAAATTAATAAATTATATGTATGTTGAATATTTTATCGAAAAAAGGATTTGTAAATATAAGATAATAATAAATGTCTTTGTATGTATGAATTAAGTATTCTATTGATTAAGAAATATTAAATGGAATATAAATATAATATAAGAATTTTAGTGTAGTATTGAATTGTAAGTTAATATAAAATTAATTTAAGAGTTAAGGTATAAGATCGAGAATGAGGAGAAATTGCATATAGAGTAATTAATTGATATTAAATTATTATAAATCGAATTGAGAAATTTACGCAATTTGTAGAAATTTAAATAAAAAATGTTAAAATCTTAGTAATTTATCTAAGGGGCAGAGTACAGTAGAATAATGAAAAGACATTCACCAGAGAGTTCTGCAACAATAAAAAAGGAAATTCGAAAGAGATTATAGAAACGATAGACAATTAGAGAACTTTACAAAGAAAAGTAATGGAAAACATTAGTGAAAGTTGGTTCATAAATAAAAGGATTATATGAAGAATATGATACAATTAAGGTTTAGGGATAGGTACTGAGTGTTGGGGATTCAGTTTTAATTAATAGTGGAGATCAATGTGATGAGGATTATGTTGGAACCATAAAATAAATATTATCAATAAAAGAACCAACAACAGCTAAATTGATATGTTTATGTAGAATTTAATGGTATATGAGAAAAAGTGAGATCATCAAATCTTAACCTAAATGTTCAGAATGGATTTCTGAACAAGAATTATTTATTACCAACCATTAAGAGTATATTTTAGCTTAGAGTATAATTGCTAGATGTTAAATATTGACTTGTAATCAATATTAAGAATTAGAAGAAATTGAATCCACTATTTATTTTAATAGATTGGAATGGGATATTTACAAAAAATAATTTACTAATATAGATGCATTATAGCAAATTTGCTTTTGCATTTAACCGGTGAATCCCGATCGATAATATATATAAGTAATTAATTATTTTATATCTAGTGTGATTAATGTAAAAATTGGTATCATTTTGAATGTGTAGGTATTATTAATGGCAAATATAATTAAAATGAATTCCACTGTCGTATGTGTAAATGAAATCTATGTTTATTTGTATTTTAATATACTGAAATATATTTGTTTATATTAATCAAACAATTATAGCAATTTAAATTAAAAAAAGTAGATGTAACCTTCATTCAAATATCCAACTCCATCCAATTTACAATACTTACAATAAGAAATTATTGTAGAGAATGAGGTAAATTCTAATATAATTATATAAGATTCCAGAATTAGATACTTTTGAAGAATTTTGTAGCAATATTCCTGATTAAGACAATCAAAACATGAACTTGTCAAAATAATCTCAAACTCATAATTCATAGTTAATCTATATTGATTAATAATAAAGACATGAATCTAAATTGTCAGAATAATATCAATCAATTGATTCTAGGGAGTAATAGGGCAAATCAAAAATACATAGTTAGCAAAGCGAAGAAAATTAATAAATAACATATATGCAATTTTATGAATTTAATCCTTAAAGCATAATATCAGACACTATTAATTAAAGAGCTGATAAATAATAAAGTTACTAAGATACAATGGCAGAACCCCCAGCTCCATAAAATAAAAATACAACTAAATTCTGTTTTCCATCGAAAGTGAACGGTTTCAACAATTGTAAATGATTAATTAAAATATATAGTAAAGAAATAGTTATGTATCAATCAAGACATTTAGAACAACAATAAAAATCAAAGTAATTCTGAATAGACTGTTTTAAAAAATTAATCTTTATCAGAAAATAAGAATACTATTGATGATGATTTAAGAAAATAAATTACTTAGCTTAATAAAGAAAAAATTTAGATTTAAATACAATTTTAATAATAAATGAAACAGTTATTTGAAAATAATTAATATTTAGAATAGTAATTGATTGAATAAAAATAATAAACTGAAACATTGAATTCTGATAAATTGATTTTATAATCTCAAATAGATATTTTATCAAAAAGATAAAGTGGAGATAAAAATTTAATGTTTGATATAAATGATAATGTATCAATTAAATTGACATATAATGAAAAGATTTAATATTTAATTGAAAAATTAAATTAAAAATGCTAAGAAAATGCACGTCTTTAATATGAAATCATATTGTTATAAAATAATGTACATTTTAAACTAAAAGTTATTAGATTGAATTATTCGAAACTTCAAAGATTTTATAATTAACAAATAATAATCTATTATCTCTAGATCCAGCAAAAATTTCCTAATAAAATAATTCTCCTTAACCGTAATCATAGAATAGAGCATAATCATTAAGTAAAGATAGTAGAACAAGTCTATTTACTTAATAAAAATAACCATAGAATATTAGAATAAATAATCCAGATGATAGTAAAAATATAGTAAATTTGTAATAAAACATATATAATATAGATCTGCTATGATATCTCCATTATCTAAATGTGCCTAAATTATTTAATAAAAGTAATTAAATTAAAAGATATCAAAAAATACGTAATAATTTCAAGAAGATGTTTAATTATAGAAAATGCAGTAAGAATTATTTCTATTAATATAGTACTAAGAATTCTACATCTGTTGGAGAATTGATCTCTATAAAGTCAGATGACATCAATTATTCTAATATAATTAATAGAATTCTTAGAAAGGAATCATATTCAATATCATCTCCTGATGGTAGAGCTACCTAAAAATTCAAATTGGCTTTAAATGAAAAATTAAACAATCTATAATAAGACAGCTCTAAATCTTATGGTAGTTTATTATTCTCTTTAGAATAATAGAAACTAAAAGAAACTAATCATTGTTTAAGGCAAATTTCTCCAAAAAGAGAGAAAAAAAAGTCTAAATAGTAATTTTATATATATACTAGACTATTCGGTTTTATGAATTAATAAAACTCAAGGAAATAATCAGATTTACTAAAATCAGAAGAATCTCATCACACTGATTTCGGAAGAAGATCTGAAAAGTATAATCAATTAATTTAATTAAGAAATTATGGAATTGAACCAAATGTTGAAATAATATAATTTATGAAGGAAATTCAACATAAAAAATCAGATAGTAATTTTATTATATATTCATTTAATAGTCTCGAAAAATATTAAATAATTAAATCCTGGTGCATTATTAACAAAGCCTTTAATTACAGACATAAAGGAAGTTAAAATTAATCGTTAATAAAAATTTTGAAATTATTAATATACTCTATAAAATTTGACTTGAAATTTATCATAATATAAATAGTTTAGTTTTAAAAGCATTTCATTATCAGAATTGAACGTTTATCATTATCGAAAATTTAGATTTAATAATATATTTAATTAAAAATAATGTGATTAATTAAATTTGTAAATACAAGATTATTGGATTCTAGAATTTCTTTTGGAAATATGTTAAATTTTATTCTTGAAAATTAAGACATTAACCCTAAATTTTTTAGATAATTCTAATAGTATTCAATTATTTTGATAAACTGGATTAATTAAACTTATTATTGAATAAAGTCATTATAGTAAATTTATTTGAAATATTACACAACATAGTGATAGTTAGAATTTAATTAGTTTATTAGAAGAGACTTATGTATGGTACAACAGTTTAAAATTACGATTAAATTGATATATATCTCAATATATTTATTTTAATCAATGTATATATAAGTCTTTTGTAAGAATGACTATTTTAGAGGAAAAGAAATGAAGGTCTAATTCCTTAAAGAAGTAGAACATGTATATACAATAGACGATTGATAAAAAATATAGTATCTATTTATCTTCAAAAGATTTTTTAATAACTTTTATATATTTGAATTTAGAAGAATATCTTAAGATAATCATGAAACTAAAACAATTAGGAAACTTAGCTGATTCAATAGAATATATTCAAACTTCATCAGCAATTGCATGAACTTTAAATAACCAAAAAATATTATAAATGAAATAATTTTATCTAAACTGTTTTAAAAGGGAAAGATTCTTTGAAAGCCTATGAATTATATAAAAATGAGACAATGGTTTAGAATAAAAAATTAAAGCAATTTTATAAAACTAATCTCATTGAGAATTATTATTTTTAAACTAAAAAGCTGACATAAGATGAGTTATAATAAATTTAAAATATATTATTTAAGATTAAAACTAAAAGGTAGCCAAAATTTCATAATTTAAAAGTACTTCTAATTTTTAAATAAGTTTAATGAAGTAATTAAATTTGATCAAAATCAAAAAAAGGAAAAAAGGATTATAATTCTTTGGGATTTTTTATGGAAATATGGTATATGAAATGTATCTATACTACTAAATAATTAGGAAACTCATTGATTATTAAGTATAATTGCTATCAAATCTCAAAAGTTAACTGTTAAAGATAATGGTTGATTAAATTAAGGACTATGGTAATGTCAGTTTTATATTTCAAGTATTAAATATCAATTAGAATACTTTCATAAAATTTAAAAAAGAAGACAATTTAATTCAATCACTTTATTATACACGAAAAAAAAATAGCATAGATTTTGGATAATAACATTTAATTTTATGTAATTGTAGATACCAGACTTGATAATAAGTTATAAATCCTTGAACTATACAAAAAGAGAATGGAATCATGTATTAGAATTTATATTAAAAAGCAATTTTTAATTAATATAGTAATTATTAATCTGGAATAAATTAACTAGATCGAAGATGAGATATTTATTATGATTATTAAAAAAATTCTTTTAGTAGACCTTATTATTCTAACATGCTATACAACTTAATTAACATTAAAAATTACTTATTAAATTAAAAGATTTCATAGTCCTCTATCATTTAACATAATTTTTAATTTTAATGAACATTAATAAATGTTTATTAATTCACTTAATTTGAGACAAATGAGTAGTACTATTTCTTCTCGAATTTTAGATGGAATATTTATTGGAAATTATATTCCATTACAAGTATAGTATAATACCATGTCTTAGGAAGAATAATATCTAAATATTAACCAAATAACTCATATAGTAAATTGTTCAGCTTAAGAAATTAAAGCTCCTCCTAATTTAAAAGTGTTAAACTATCATTGGAAAGATGAAGATAATTAAGTATATCATTAATATACCTAGATAATTATTACTATCGAAAACCTAATTTAGATTACGACCTTTGTAGAAAGAGCTATAAAACAAGGAGAAAGTGCTTTATTTTGCTGTCTTAATGGTTAAAGTCGATCATTGACAGCCTTAATAGGCTATCTTATGTATAGGTAATTTTTATATATTTATAGGTCAAGATATAAATGGAGCTTGTTCAAAGTTCTTCAATACATAAATATTTAGAAAAAGGATTTTGAAATAAGAGCAAGTTTTTTAAAATAACTCATTGATTTTGAAAAGAAAGAGCTTAGCTAGTTTGTAATCAGTCGAAATTGGAATTAAATATCTAATGATCAAGAGTAGACACTATTGCAAAACACTTACTTAAATTCTGTACAAAAAAATTAAGATGATCAAATTTTTATGAAATTATAACCCAAAACTTTAAATAGAACCAAAAGAAAAGTTTCTTGGGCTAGATGCCTAATTTAATAAACTCCTTAGATTGTTTATTCGATTTGTACAAAATTTATGAAATAAGAGAAATCAATTTTAAAAAACAATAATACTAATTTACTTGGTGGCAACAATTCTTAATAAAAAGAAAGCCCAAACAATTAAAAATTAAAACCACGAATAATTGATGAAGAATTATTTGTTAAAAAAAATACTTACAGACTTAGTGATAAGAAATAAAGAAATTTAACTCCTTATAATACTAAGAGATTCAATAATTAAAATTTAATTACTCTAAATAAAAAATTTGAATCATTTTTAGATATAGACATTAACACCTAACAAATATAGAAAAAGCATAGGTCTTAAACAAATACACCTAAAATTAATAAAACTCAAAGATTCAGTAGTTTGGATAACCAGAATAATGATTCATGTATTTTAGCTGCCATCAATCAAGAAAAAATGAGAAAATCTCTTTTACCATAGAGAAGGGCTCAATTCAAACTTATAAATATGATTTGAATATATATATTAATCTCATAATTATAAAATAATAATTATTAATTAGTAAAGCATATTGAACCTGAATTTAGTAATGAATTGAAATGTTTTGAAGTTATTCAATATTCATAAATTGATGAAAGTATAAGGTATAATGAAATTTCAATTATTGCTAGCAAAAAGAATTAATGTAATGAGATTGTTAATTTGATAAATGTATTTGGTATAATTTTTGGAATGAATTTTAAAAAATAGTAAATATTTTAGCAAAGACACTAATAGTAATAAATCTATTAAATAAGTAATTATTGAGTATAATAATGGCACAAAAAAGATAGAGAAATAATTAAATTATAGTTGATGCACGAATACCGAACAGAATAATTAAAGAAAATGAAGACAACAAAAATACTTATTTGGTTTCTTATGGTAATAATTATGTTGTGGAAGACAAAAACTACATGGAAGTCAATTATCCAGAATTAGTAGAGGATTATAATTTGTTTATTACAACAGGTGAAAGATATGATTAAGAATTTCTATAATAAAAGGCTCTGCAATTTGCATTATTTTAAATACAGGAGAATCCAATTATAGAATAAAAATTATTAGACAAAAATAAAAAAGTCTAGTCTAAACAATAGAGAAAATAGACAATACGATATAAATGTTTGAATTTTCTTGATATTTAAATAAATTCATCAATGAAAGATAAAAAGTTAGCAATCAAGATGAAAGCAAATGATGGTAAAATTACTAATTTTCCAAGTATGGAAAAGTTAATAAAAATAACTCATGAATTATAAACAATAGGATACACTTAAGATGAATTAATAGTAAGTTTTACACTTAAGAATCATCAGGAATGTATAGAGGATAATTCTGTTATAATAAATGATAGTCAAATAGATAAAAATGTTAAGATGAACGATTGAAATTAGATATATTCATTATCATATAGCATTTTTACATTTTGTTTAGTAATATGAATTTAAGAAGATGTATTAAAATAATTAAAAATGTCTAACCACCATCGCAATCTACGAGAACTCTTTTCTTCTAAATACTCTAAACCATTTTCTAATTTTCCTTCAGATAGATTACGAATAGGAAAATCTCCAATAGCTGTTGGCAACTTTATTCAATACGCATAAAAAAAGAATGCTGAAGACAAATAACAAAGAAATCATACTCCAGTACATACCCCAAACAAAATAAGAATAGCTTAAGTAAACATTAATGAATATGCATTACCTTACAAAAATCCTTAACACAGTTTTTTTAGTAAAGATAGTAATAGATCAAGATCAAAAAGTCCAATGCAATTATCAATATAAAAATCTCCAAAGCAATCTACAATAGATTCGAAAAAGATTTTTGAAAATGAAGATTCATTGAATTTGAATAGATAAACATCACAAAAACTATCAAATCATAATAAATTTGCTAGTGCTAACCTAAAAATCAATTTAAATGAAGTTCCACATATAAAAATACCATAGGTGAGTTCTACAACAAAAATAAAAGCGAATATTTAAAATTTTGAGAGCATCTTTAATTCTTTGCTTGTGAAATATGATTCAATTTAATAATAATAGTCTTAAGCACGTCCAGCAATAAAAAAAGTGTATAAGGATGAATAAGAAGATGAAGAATTATAGATAGATACATAAATATGTGTAACAAAGTCTAGTTTTGCTTTTCATTTTGTAATAGGAAAAGGAGGATTCGGAAGAGTGTGGAAAGTTGAATTAAAAAAAAGTAGAACTTAATTTGCAATGAAAGAGATGTCTAAAGCTAAAATAATTGCTAAAAGAAGTGTAAATTCTGTTATGAATGAAAGGAATTTATTAGCATAATTTAAACATCCTTTTTTGATTAATATGAATTACTGTTTTTAAGATAGAGATAATTTATATTTAGTAATGGATCTTTTAACTGGAGGTGATCTTAGATATCATATAGGACGTTTAAGAAGATTTAAAGAACATTAAACTAAATTTTTTGTTGCTTGTGTTATTTTAGCATTAGAATACTTACATAATTCAAATGTTATTCATAGAGATGTTAAACCAGAAAACATTGTACTTGATAATAATGGTTATGCTAGATTAACTGATTTAGGAATAGCAAGAATATGGAAATCTGAAAATTCATAAGATACAAGTGGAACACCAGGATATATGGGTATAATTGTATATTATTATTATATATAGCACCTGAAGTTATGTGTAGATAAAATCATACCATTGCTGTTGATTATTTTGCTTTAGGAATTATGACTTATGAATTTATGTTAGGTAGAAGACCATATAATGGAAGAACAAGATAAGAAATTAGAGATTAAATTCTAACTAGACAAATCTAAGTTAAAAGAAGTGAGTTGCCTGATGATTGGTCTATTGATGCCGCTGATTTCATTAATAAATTAATATAACGTAAACCTATTAATAGACTTGGATTTAATGGACCTAATGAAGTTAAATCACATCCATGGATTCAAAATTTCCCATGGACTAAATTACTCAATAAAGAGATCTAATCTCCTTTCATACCTCCTGTATATTAACAATTTTATTTTATTAGCCAATACAAGAAAATCTAGATTATATTAATAATATTAGTGATGATAATGATACTTAAGATGAATAAATTGTAGAAAATAGATTATTATTAAAAAAGAATTCTGTTTAAAGTAAAAATTATATAAATATATATTTTAAGATTTATTTTATGGATATAGCTATGATTAAAATATCTAAACTTAATTTAAAAATACCAAAAGTACAAGTAGCACTTTAGTAGTTAATTGAATTTTACAATTTTGATTAGATAATTAATGATAAATTTTGTTATTTATTTATTGTGTCTTTCTATTTCTTATAATAATATTTTTTAACAACTATTTTTATTAAGTAAATTAAAAACTATATTCATTAATACCCAAACTATTCTTAGGTATTTTATAATATGAATAATAAATAGAAGAAAATAAATTAAAATTTGTGTTAATATATTCAAACTCACAAAAAAATTAGCAGTAAATTTTTGAATCTTTTATGATGTATATTTTAATGAACTAAGTCAATTTCTATTGAAAGATTGAAGCTTTTCAAGATTTGTATTTTAATATATGTATATATATATATATATGATAAATAATTTTTAAATATCACATTTAAGCCAAGTAAATGTATTGGAAAATTTTCAACAAAATTAGTAAATAATTCATAAAAACTATAATTTTTTTAAATATAATTAGTATTTGATGGTATAATCAATTTTGTGGATGTAATAAAAATTAATCAATTATTATTAATTGAATATAAAATTTACTTATCCAAATTTATAATTATAACTTAAATGCTTCACAAAATAAAGTTTAAGATTCTCTCTCA
The DNA here is from genome assembly GCA_905182985.1 of Paramecium sonneborni. Lineage (NCBI taxonomy): Eukaryota > Ciliophora > Oligohymenophorea > Peniculida > Parameciidae > Paramecium > Paramecium sonneborni. The sequence continues at coordinate 100,571 of CAJJDN010000067.1, forward strand.
TTTTTCATATAACTTATTTAAACATATTTTAAATAATAATTATTATTATAATTTCTCATTATTAATATTTTAATAAAATTTAAAGCTTCTAATATGCCTTTTCTTATAAAGGATGAATATTCTTTTTTCCAAATTTCAAATGAACAATAAAATATAATAATGTCTAATCTGAAATATCCTATTATTTTCTTAACCAATCATCTGGTATTAAGAGCATTCTATAAATTGATCTAATTAATTTATAAAATTCCACTTTGTTTGGATGAAAACCTATATATCTTGAAGTGAAAAATTCAGCTCTTTAAAAAATAAAAAATAGAAGCGCATTCAAATTTATTGATTTCTTTATTGAAGTTCTCATTGCTAAAGTTTTGTTCATTTAAATTATTCATTATAGTTTGATTGATGCTCACATTTAAATATAAAAATTATAAAAGAATTATAAATTCTTTCTTTTGTTTGAATTATTTAATATTATATAAACAAAGTCATGATCAATTTTATATTAATTTTAAAAGTATTCGTATAAAATAATGTAAAATTTAAATATTTGAATAATTATAATAAAATCTTTCTGATAATGATTAAATTAAATCAATAATCAGACATTAAATTTTGTCTATCTTTAAGATTAAATTATGCCTTGCCTTTCTCTTTCATTTCTTTAGCACATTTAATCTTCTATTTAACTTCAGCAACAGCTTTCTTCATTCCATTTTCTTCAAATGTTTTTAAACTTTTCTAGAAATAATTCAAAGCATCTCTAAATTCTTAGACTAACAATAAGATAGTTCCTTTAAAAAATGAATATAAAAATTACCAATAATCTTTTATGTTTTAGCTACTTAGACACTTCCTTCTCCATATACTTTAACTTCTAAATCTTCAGTTTCATAAAGTTCAGCTAAGGCATCTTAATGTTTTTCTTATTTTAATTAAATGATGGCTATTTATCTTTTAATTTTGATAACCTTTTTATCTGAAGTTGTATACAATTCAATATAGATTTACTTAACTTTAGATAGAGATGCAATTTATTCATCAATTTGTTGAATTTTTTCGTAATATGTAGATAATTATTAATATAATTCAGCAACATATTCAGTTTTCTGATAATTAATTTCAATAAGCATATCAATAGCACTTGATAAACATTAGATAGCATCTTTCCAACTTTCTTAACAAGCATAAATTTTAGATTTTTCAATATATGAGATAGCACTCTATTCAGATTTATATCCATATTTAGCCTCAGTAATAGCAAATACTTTAGTAATACAATCTTCACTTTAATCAAAATCTTTCATTTTTCTACACAATTTATTAAATAGTATTACGTATGACAATTAGACATTAATGTTAATGTTTAAATTGAATGTTCAGTTTCATCACCATAAATTTAACATTATGTTTCATAAGCCTTCTTCAACAAATCTAAAGATTCTTCATAACTATTTATTTCTAAATAACATTTTCCAAGTAAGGTTAATATGATTGCATTAAAACTTTTACTTTCTGATTCTTCATTAAATAATTTAGCATTCTTTTTTAATGCTAAAGTTAAATGATCAATAGCTTATTCATAACATTTATAATTAAGATATGCTTCACCTATATTTGTATGTGCTTTAACTAATTTAAATTATCCTTTACCATGAGTAAATACAAGTATCTAATTAATCTATTTTTAATTACTTTTGCTAATGCTAATTAATGCATTCTTATATTTAAAATTTACTCTTCACTTTTATCTTTAGAATACTCATCTAACATTTTAAGTTTTTCTTCTAAATCTTCAGATATTTTATCTGCAATTTATCTCTATTAATCACCAGAATAATTCCCATAGTTTTAATCTTATTAATTCTTGTCTTTTTATGCTTATAATAATGACATTTAAATCTTACAACTATCAAATTATTGAGCATCCATTTAATCAATTTAGTTAAATTGATCATAATCTTCATCGTTCTAATCTTCTTAAAAGTTTCCTTCTCCATCTTCATATTCATCCTACATTATATTTAATCTGATTATGATTAATAATTCAAAAATACAAAACAATTTAATCAACAGTACTTTTTAATATAATTTATTACAACCCAAATAAAGAATACTTTGTATGATTATCTATATATATAATTATTATTTTATAAATATATTCATATATTTATTAATAATCCTTTATGATTATTTTATTCATTTAATCTCTTACAATATCATTCCAAAATTTATCACTCTCATTTTATTAATTTATTTATACTAAAATATTCTTCAATTATATCACATAATTTAAACCTTCTAATTTACAGTCTAATTAAATTAATCAGACTCTTATGAACTTAATTTCAATGAACTAAAATTAATAAATGATTTCTCAAAAATTCATTAAAATAATTATTTGATAACTATGCCTTCATAGAATTTTAAGTACTTATCAATCATTAGTTTAACTTACCTATTTATTATCAATTTAATTTCAATTTTTTAGTGCTATTTTTATCACTATTTTACTTTCTCTCTTATGAATTCAGATATTTGTGAAATCTCAACTTTCTTCCCCTAAATAATCACATTTCTCTTTACATATAGTTATTCTATCAATCAATTCTTCAAATTAATAAAATGTATGTCCATTCGCTTATCAATACAATTTAATTTTTGATTTTTGTTTAAATGATCTCCTCAATTACTTTATCTCTGTATATATATATGCCTCTTATATTTTCTTACAAATGATTTTCTAACTAATTGATATAATTTCCCAATAATCTTTTCATTTTCAGTTTTACTATTAATGTTCCTACTATTTTTAAATATAAATTTTAAAGAAGGTTATCTTCATAAACTATAAAAAAGTCTTGTTTTCACATTAAAGATTTTAATGGCCTTTAGCTACTTTACTCAAGTACTCACATATTGATTCAAATATCTAATTTATCTAACAGAAACATCCATCAAACATTATTAAATAAATTAATTTTAATGACGACATATAAGGTCCTGAATCCTTTGTTAAACTTATAATCAATCAATTCCTCATTACTCCTACTCATCTATTAAAACTGTTTTTTTTGTAAATATAGTATAATCAATAATTAATTTAAAGCATCAGATTTGAAACACATATGAGCAATGTACCTTAGCAAATGATTCTAATACAAAAAATTATAAAAACAAAGGGTGATCAAGAAGATTTGATTTTACCAGATTCTGATTAAGAGGTTTAATCTCCAATTACAAAAAATAACAACGAAAATAGAGACAATGAATCAAGATTTAGATTAAAAATGAAACAACTTAGATTCAGCACATAAAACTAAATCTATTATTTCTCATAGAATGGAATCTCCTCTCCTAATCAATCTCCTGCTCTTTCTCCAAAATATTCTTGCAGTCCTATCTAATCTATTCTCAAACCGAAAAGTTGTTCCCACTTTGGACAAACAAAGAAATGATTTTGATACAATTTTGCTTATTATATAAAACTTAGTTTATTAGTTTAGAAATGTTATAATAAAGAATTATTAATTATATAAACATTAATTAATATCTTGCTATTGATAATTAACAAAATATTAATTAAAAAAATATTGGATAGATGCACTTTAAAAATTCTAATAATTTTGATTTTAATTAATTAGTAAAATTATCAATATGTATATTAATTTATCAGCTCTATGATTTTTTTATTAATTTTCTATTTTTTGAAATAGTAAATTATTCATGATTACTTTATATATCATCTTCATCTGACTAATATAATACATTATGAATTTAATACCATTTGTGAATTCTTCAGTTATATAAATAAGGATGATGTTTATAATTCTTATCGGTATTAATTCTTATTATTTATTACTATATTTTACTTATCTCATTGCCAATATACATGATCCTAATTAGATTGGTGATAAACATTCTTTCAATTATTCCCACATTTAATCTACTTTCAACGCTTCACTCTAAATTAATTTTAATTATTCTTTTATTTTATGAATTGAACTATTGTTAATAATTATTAATTTATTACTCTGATATATTATTTCTAACACTTTATAATTTAGCTTTCATTTTTTTTACTTTCACTATTTACTCAGGCTTGATATCTGTCTTCTAAAAAGAATCAACCATCCAATCAGAATAATCACTGGTATTGAATTCAAAAAATATATATACTTTGGTTATAAAGCAAAAAAATCCTTATTTTTTTCCAATGCATAAATCAAGTATCTAGTTTGAATAGGTAGACAAACTTCTACCATTTAATCAAAATAGTTCCTTGCTGCATCATTTCTTTCTTAACTATTTGAATTTGTTCTATATCTTAGAGCATCTAAAATCATCCCTATTTCTACATTATCTTTATTTTTTATTAAGTATGTTTCAAGTTTATCAAATAATAATTATTATTATTCTAAGAACATTTAAAACTAATAATCCTAGAATAAATTACTTTTTCTTAAGATTTATTACAAATTTCAGTATACTTTTATTAATTTTGAATCTATTATTTTAATGAATCCACTTCATTTTATAATTCCTAAGCTTTTACTTCCAATAATTCATAATAAATTTTCTTTCTTGCCCTAGAATTTCTTGCAGATTCTCTATTTTTAGCCAATTTTTATTATATTGGATCTTAATTAGGATCATTACTATTTTGCTAATTAAAATCTGATGACAAATCTGAATGATCTCTTTATAAATTAGGTGATTTTCTTTATAATTTTTATTGGCTTTTTCTATAAGATGGATGATTAAAAATTACGATAGATGAGTGTGTGTTTAATTCTTGGATGATTGGATTAATTTCTATTATGTTTATTCAACAAGTTATGTTATTTTATTTGTATAAATGCTCTTTGAAATATTAACATTAAAAAGATTTTTATTTTCTTCAATAATATTTGGATTGATCATCTAATTAATTTCTGGTTTAAAATTTGTACTGATTTATTATGCAGATTCTATATTAATTATAGAACATTACATATTTTCATTTCAAAGTCATTAGATGACCTTTAACTATTATTTGGTATTAATTATGGATTATTTTCAACTTTTTATTGTTAATCAATATTCAATCTATCAATTCTAATTTCTTCAAATTGCATTTCAAAATCTCCACTGCTTCTAAAAAAGATTCCTTTTTAATTACTAGGTTCTTAATATTCATATATTTAAATTGGAGCAACAACTTCCTCTGAACCCACAGATGATCTGTATTAATCTGGTTATACTAAAAATGAAACAGGAACTTATGCAAAGCTGCCTCCACCATTATTTGATCCAATACTTTGTTTATCATGTGGAAGAATTCTACCAAAACTTGCACCTAATCTAAAATTCAATATTATAGATATTACGCATCAAATTAACTTCCTTAAGAGATTCCACTTCTATTTCCTTAAAATATATCACTCATTTTTCAATTATTTTATAAATATATATTATAATTTATTTCTTAGTCTACACTTTTAAACAATTAAATGGATAATGTAAAAAGTGAACATATAAAATCTCAATGTCCTCTTTTAGTGTTTTAAGATACAAGTCCCAGATTAAAAGGACCTTTATATTATAAAAAACTTCACTTAAAATCAAATGAATTTCTTATAACAAATGAAACCCAAAAACAATACATTGAAAAAACATGGAGAATTTAAATGAGACCATTGTTAATACCTGATTTAATGGGAAAGAGTCAAATATAAATTACAAAATAAAAATACAGAAATAGATAAAAGAATCAAAGATCATAGAGTTGTGATGAAAAGATCCATGGTTTATATGGAAGTAAATGGCGTAGATTAGTTTGTTAAGGATTGTTCTATGTGAAATAGTTTAGACATAAATAAATAATATATCGATTTAAGATATATGTAAGAGCAGTTTAACTTGTTTTAACTTTCTTTAAATTAAAGAAATTGAGAACATAACACTAAAAGAATAGTAAGAGAATTTCCAAACCAAGAATATCAATAGCAAAATTAAGAAAACATTCAGGATAATCAACATTAATATCACTTCCATAATTTTATTAAAATGATGCATTATAAATGTGGCATCGATTTTAAAATGAATCTAGATCTGAAATACATAGTCCATTTTATAAATCAATTTAGAAAACTCCTTCTCAAATCAATTTCGACAATTTTTTAAAACGACCAATATAATAATTTATAAGAAATAAGAATCTTTGTTCATTATCAGAACATAAATCAGCCTAACCAAGTAAGAGCACTTGTAAGACAGAATATAATTTAAAACGATTTGCCAGTATTTAAATACAGAACCGTAAACTATAAATGTCTCAAGCATATTAGATTCTACATTGATACTAGGATATATAAATTTGATAATACAAATGTGATACTTTCTTTTTTTATGATAATAATAATGTTAATTCACAAAATTGATTCATTTATTAGCAACTCTAATCCTGGATGAAAATATGATATTACACAATTTCTAAATTGTCATTTCTTTGTTGTTTTCATAGAGTTATTTTTATAACAAGATTTCATTGTTTATTTTTCTTTATTTAAACTAAATTTATAATTTATAAAGCATATCAGCTTTAGTTGGAGATATATTAGAAGGTCTACTTTAGATATTATTTTTTGGTGTGATAGAATTAGAGTAGAGTTATTTTAATTCTAATCTTTAACTTAGATTAATAATGGTTTGGATTTCAAGTTTATCATTGGATTTTTTTTTATTTTCAGATGATTATCTGGAACTGAATAAATTAGGAGTATGAAGAGTAGATCTTGAAATAGTATAAGGAGAAGTATTAGCAGTTCGAGCAGAGTTGAAATGACAATTAGTACATTAAATTAGAGAACCTTATAATTATTATTATTTTTTAGGAGATGCTTTAAGTGTTGGCGATTAGCTTTTCCATTTTTTAATTTTTTATCTTTTCGAATCTTCTCGAAATATACGATCTATAAGTTTTTAATTGAAATCTGAATATTTTCGAACAGGATTTGTTTTTGGTATAGGTTATTGTTCTTGATTAGAATTTTGAATAGTTTCTTGGATAGAACGATTAGTACAATTATCTAGAAAAGAGGAAGGTGGTGATTATGGTTCATCTTATTTCTAATAGATAATAAATGAGAGATACTTATTGATAACGATTAGAGAATTCATAAATGATAGGAATGGTTGAAACATTAGAAGGTGATTGAACAATAGTTGGTTTAAGCATAGTGAGTCCTGCTCTAAGTTAAATTTATTATTATTAATTTTTATTAGATGGTCCAGCCATAGTAATTTCTTTTTTAATAAATTTTTTAGGAATAACAGTTTTAGGAGTAAGTAAATTAGATGGAGATTAAGTAATAACTTTTTACATCCAAGGATGTCTAATAATTTAATATGCTGAATATCTAAGTGTAGGATCAGGATTAAGCATATTATTTAATAGATCCTTATATTCTTTACTGAGAATAAGAGTTGGGGGATATGAATAATTACACTTTAAGATATTGTCAATAGTCTAATCATCATTTTTATTAGTGAATGGTAGATTACCACACACTAATGCATATAAGATTACACCTAGAGACCATATATCAATAGATGGCTTAATCTCAAGAGTTGAACCACTTATCAATTCTGGTGGCATATAACTTAATGATCCTCTATCTACTTTATCAATTGTGAAATTAGTTGAAACAGTTGCTATACCAAAATCAATTATTTTAATAACTTTGTCAACCTTTGATGTCAACAGTATATTTTCTAGTTTCAAATCTCTATGTATTAATCTTTTATCATGACAATATCGAATAGCTTCTGCAATCTATCTAAAAATGATTCTAGCCTCTGATTCCGACAGTACTCCCTTCTCTAATATTATATTAGGTCATTACCTTATAAATATTCCACTAAATCTCCTCCTTATAAAAACTCCATTATCAAAACAACTTACATATTCGGAAGAGTATAACAATTTAATATTCTCACTATATTATTATGTCTAAGGTTCTTCATTACTTCTGCCTCTCTAAATACTAAATCTATATCCTCTGCATTCCATAATTTACCAGAATCAATTAACTTTATTGCTACCTACTCACCTGTTATCTTATGTCTACCTAACATAACCTTTCCAAATCCACCCTCTCCTAATACTCTCATTATCTAATATACACTAATCTAACAATATGCATCAAATTCTATGCCTAACCATTTTATTTTATATTCATACTATCAGACACATAAAGTAATGTTCCATCCTTTATATATGGTAAATCCTCCTCAAATATCTCTATTCCCTATTGAGTATATACTCTCAACCATGCTATTCTCATCTTAAAATGCTTCTCTATTTTCCTCTTTATCTCTTACATTCTTATCTGACCCTTTCATCAATTACATCACACTCATACTTTGAAGAACCTATATTTTATTATTTCTGCATCTGCCTATCCATTTAATGTCAACAATATATGTCCCTTCTTATCTCCTTCCAACGATTCATTTACTTCAAAGTCCATTAATTAATTTAATGCATGATATCTAACTCGATATATTTATCTCACAAACATCTAATCAAACTAATCCGAAACAAAATTGCCAATCAATACATTTTCATAGACAATACAAATCATAATTCAACAATTAAAATATTTTGACAAACTCCATTAATACCAATAAAATCATTTCATTACAACACATTTTATTATAAATCAACTAGATCAAACAATTAAATAAGAAAATCATTAAAAACCTCCGACCAGAAGAAGCTGAAGTCATTATCAAATATTATTTTGAAGATCTTATCAATTTCAAATTTATATTGAAATCTAATTAGTTAATTAAAATGACTAAAATCTAATAATTAGCTATACCTATTGTTGACACTTGAAATTAATCCTATCCAGATTAATACTTGTATAAAATCTGAAACAGACTCAAGCAATAACATTTGTTTACATAATATTGAAGAATTAAATTTAATGATTGTACCAATTAAATCTCATCTGATGAATGAAACTAAAATCACAAGAGAAAAATAACATATATTTTAATTTTTTATCCAATAAGATAACTCTCATTATGATTGTGTTGATGTTGAAAATGTCTAAGAAAGTAATTGGTGCATTAATTAGTCATTTTAATAAAATAAATAACAAAAAGCAAAAGAATCAAGAGTCTGCTCCACAAAACATACATAATAAGTCTGAATTAGGATGTCCTTAATTTATTACTTCTTTTAGCTAATTAAATTGAATTTCTTATTGATAATCTACTCCAACAGAATCAAAAATAATTTTGGAGAAAAATTATGACATTTCATCCAAAAATTCTCTATTTCCATTTTTAATGAACTTCTATAATGTTTATTAACTCAATCTAACAACTTCTTAATAAGATAGTTAGCCATCCTTATTTGAATCTGCTATTTTAATAAATAAATCAATCCTTTGATCTCTTGTTTTAGCTTATACTGAACTCATTAAATATAAAAATTATCCCCAATCTAAAAAACCTGAACAACGACTATCTATTATATCAAATATTCCCCTTGCCATATTTTCTGCTTAATCCTAAATAGTTTCAATTCCATTTCTATAGACTTCATAAGTAATTCCTTCAACTTATAATTATTTACTTTTTATTTTCATATATCCTGAAATAAGATGCAATACTTTATAAAGTGAAAAAAAAGCATAAAGCTAACTTCTATTTAATCTATATTTAGCTTATAAAGAAGGTATATTTAGATGTAATAAGGGTGGTATTTTGTGTAACATTTTCTTTTCTTAAGGAACATAAGCTTTTGGTGTTTAAGTATCTGCTGGATATTACTTTCCTAATATCTTAGTTAATTTTGTGCTAATTAGACTTGAAGTAGATATTTATTTCATTTCAAGAGCTCTACTTTTTGGTGTTGGATAAAGAACGTTTTCATAAAATCGAATTATCTTTTCAATTTCTTCATTTTCTTTTGATAAATTTGATTTTAATTTATTAATGAAATTATCTAACTCATCTTAACATTTTTACATATTATCGATAAAATACTATTCTTGTTCAGTTAAATAATGTCTAGAAGTAGAATTAGGAGCATTAGTTTTATTATACGATAAATTTGATGCTTTGTTTTAAGAACTGAATGNCCAATTAAATCTCATCTGATGAATGAAACTAAAATCACAAGAGAAAAATAACATATATTTTAATTTTTTATCCAATAAGATAACTCTCATTATGATTGTGTTGATGTTGAAAATGTCTAAGAAAGTAATTGGTGCATTAATTAGTCATTTTAATAAAATAAATAACAAAAAGCAAAAGAATCAAGAGTCTGCTCCACAAAACATACATAATAAGTCTGAATTAGGATGTCCTTAATTTATTACTTCTTTTAGCTAATTAAATTGAATTTCTTATTGATAATCTACTCCAACAGAATCAAAAATAATTTTGGAGAAAAATTATGACATTTCATCCAAAAATTCTCTATTTCCATTTTTAATGAACTTCTATAATGTTTATTAACTCAATCTAACAACTTCTTAATAAGATAGTTAGCCATCCTTATTTGAATCTGCTATTTTAATAAATAAATCAATCCTTTGATCTCTTGTTTTAGCTTATACTGAACTCATTAAATATAAAAATTATCCCCAATCTAAAAAACCTGAACAACGACTATCTATTATATCAAATATTCCCCTTGCCATATTTTCTGCTTAATCCTAAATAGTTTCAATTCCATTTCTATAGACTTCATAAGTAATTCCTTCAACTTATAATTATTTACTTTTTATTTTCATATATCCTGAAATAAGATGCAATACTTTATAAAGTGAAAAAAAAGCATAAAGCTAACTTCTATTTAATCTATATTTAGCTTATAAAGAAGGTATATTTAGATGTAATAAGGGTGGTATTTTGTGTAACATTTTCTTTTCTTAAGGAACATAAGCTTTTGGTGTTTAAGTATCTGCTGGATATTACTTTCCTAATATCTTAGTTAATTTTGTGCTAATTAGACTTGAAGTAGATATTTATTTCATTTCAAGAGCTCTACTTTTTGGTGTTGGATAAAGAACGTTTTCATAAAATCGAATTATCTTTTCAATTTCTTCATTTTCTTTTGATAAATTTGATTTTAATTTATTAATGAAATTATCTAACTCATCTTAACATTTTTACATATTATCGATAAAATACTATTCTTGTTCAGTTAAATAATGTCTAGAAGTAGAATTAGGAGCATTAGTTTTATTATACGATAAATTTGATGCTTTGTTTTAAGAACTGAATGATTAATGAGTTGTTTTAAATTTACAATTAGTTATTATAAACGGATCTGAATTTTGGCGACTTGTCATTTTAAAATTATCATAAACATTTTCTAAATCTTATATTCCTTTCTATAGTATTCGAGATCTAAAACTACTCTACGGAATTAAGTGATCATAAGGATTATTATTTGTAATTTGTTAATTTGAATTTGTTATGGAAGGTTTTCTTGATTTATCATCAGATAAATTATTGCTTATAATACTTGTGTCCATTTGAATTATTTAATATAAAAGTTTCTCATATTTCTTATCATATAACCAATGATTATTATCTTTTGTACTAACAAGATAGGTTTCAATAGATTGATCATACATGGTAATCTAATTACCATTTAAATCATAAAAATAATATTTAGGATTTTTAAGTTAATTTAAATCAGAATATTGATTTAACTCTTTTTCCATCAATTTTTCAATCTTAATTTATTTTCCTTGAGTGTAAAAATAATTTACTTTCTTGCAATTAATAGTGTAATGATTTGAAACATCATCAACAAACACTATTTTGAGTGCAATCAATTTAGATATGGAAGCAATTGGTTAACATAATTTTAAGAGAGGATTTCTGATCTTAATATTGGAATTACCTATTAATCTTGCCATTATTAATTAAAATAAAAAATGGAATAACAATTAAAAATCTAAAAATTGATTGATTAAATGAAAGATAATGTAAGCAAAGCAACAGGTAAAAGAAATGATAGTATTGATTATTAATTACTAACTGATTTAAGAAAAACTCATCGAGAATTATATAGAAGTATTGAGGGAAATAGAAGAACAAATTAATTAGAAAAAGACTAATTAGATAAATAGACAATCAATTCTGAATGTTTGAAATATTCTAAAACCTAATTGCAATTGTAAATAGGACAATTTAAAGCATTATAGACAAATAATTATAATCAAATCAAAAAACAACTTGATTTAGAGGATAAAAATCCATTAGATCATAATAAAGAAATCTTACATAAATTAGAAATAGAATTAGAAGTTAGAAGAGAAAAAAAGAAAAAGTATGAAGAAATTACAAATGAATTTGAACATCTATAATAACATTATGAATAAAAGAAATCTCAATATTTTCAAGTATTGCCAGATTTACTAAAGTAAACACAATCAAATCTATTACCTGCATTAAATATATTTGAAATTCCTCATTTAGCACTTCCATCATAATAAGAATTTTTTTAACAATTACCTTTACCATTACATTAAATTTATTAAAAATTATAAACTAAATTCATAAAATTAGAGATTATTTCACATCCAATTGCAGATAGTATTTATAAATAATCATAATTTGAATTGAAAGTAACATTAGAATAAGGAATTTATGATGAAATTGCATTAAATTATTTGGGAGTTAAATAGGAATAATTTTATGAAAATATATACCCTTTTTCTTTTAGTATTAGATATTTTACAACATTGGATAAAATTGTATTTTAAGTGGATAGAAAAAATTAAATAACATCAGAAGAACTCTTTTGTGGATTATTTTAAGGAGATCCTGGAGAACCAATATTTGTAAATGCTAAGAGTGATGAAGAAATTAATATTAATACTAAATATATGACATTTAGATGGGCTAAATTATTAACAGGATTTGAATTGAGTGCATAAGAATTCTACTAATAATTATAGAAAAGAATATACAATATCTAATTAATTAAAATTTAATTGTAAAAATTATAGAAAAATGAGCTGTTAACAAATTTTCCAGGTTTGAATTTCGAATAAAGATATTAATTAAAATATTTTGGTAATTCTTAAATTAATGATGATATTCCATTTTGGTACAAGTTTTGTTTAGGAGAAAGCTTAATTTACAAATAAAACAAAGACACTACCTTATTAGTTGAAGATAAAACCTTATAATCATATATTCAATTAAATTATAGATTCGAAGGCCAAGCTGAACATCTTCATGATTGTTACAAAATGGTATTGGCTAAGGATGACTAATAAATAGAAATTGGTATTATAGTACCACTTAGTTATCCACAATAGTATATATTTTATATATAAACAGGTCAATACGTTATTAAATTTTATCAACTTAAAATATTAATATCTCACAATATGAATTTTTCATTATTTGCAAAAATTTAGGAAGTTGTTTAATAGAAGGGCTTTAATTATCATATTAAATATTAAGAATTATTTAATAATTGTCAGAAAGAAGATAAAATATGTAATATTTTTTAAAACATTAGTGAGAAGTGTATAAATTTAATTTATCCATAAAATGATTCATCTTTTTAATCTTAATTTTTGATCCTTTCTTTAGTCTACTTCCATTTTCTCTTTCATTTCTTGTGCTCTTTGTATATCCTACATTTTCATGAGTAATAAATCTAATCTATATAAGCAATCTGAAGGCAAAGGTCTTGACTCCAATTCTAACACATAGGGTCTATCATTAAGTAGATTAATAATAGTAAATACCTATGTATATTAATATCCCAAAATCTTTAGCTGTTGATGTCTAAATGAGATGTCCATCTTCCACTAATTTAATCATAAGTTTCTAGGATTTCTTCTTTATTAATTTTTAGTTTCAAATTTAATCCAGATCCAGTTTTATGTGCCATTTTGCATCGTTATATACACATAGGAGATACTTTGCAAATCTTCCCCAAGAAATGATCAATTGGAGTGATTTATCTTGAAAAAAAGCTTTTATTTTCATCCTTAGGGTTAAATTAGATCACAGCACATAATTAAAGCTCAGGTTAAAAGCAAAAACTACGTTTATGACAATTAACATTTCTCTATCCTGTAATAATATTATAAACTGTAAATGGTTAATTAATGTAATAAAATTTTAAATTAGTATTTTGAAAATGTACAATGGAATGACCATGTTATTCTCCTGAGAGACTATTATAACCCATATTAACTATAGGACTAAAAGATCCATATAATTTATAATCTCTTCCAAACATAATATAATTCGAAATAGGTGGATGATGAGATGTCTACTCCAAATAAATTGGGCATCCAAGTATTCTACCTTAAAATGTTTCTCCTATTATTGGATTGAATGGTTTTTCTTACTAAATTCCCATCATAAAACTTGCCATATGAAATGCAATTGTTTATTTCATTTGAAAAAAAGGATCATTAGATTTTGCTGCAGATTCTAAAAATAATGGTGCATGTCCTTGTGCTCTAGCCATTCTCTCTAAAAATGATCTACTTTCAAATATTTATATAGGCAAAGATACAGACATTACAGACTTTCCTTAAATAAGATTAGCTCCCATTCTTTTAATCATATTTAATAGAACAGATCTTTAATCTTTCAATAATTTTTCATTATGATAAGTTAAACCTCCTTTATTAGTATCTACTCTATAGAATTTAGTATATAAAAAATGACCTTCTTCATCATTAGTCTGTAGTTACTTTTCTAAACCAGAAATAATTTGTTAATCTGAATACTATGTTATTGCATCTAATATATATTCTCCATTCCCCACCTTTTCAATTAATTTTTAAAACTCTTCCTTTGATTAAATCTAATGTTATTCAGAAGTTATCCTTTGTATCTCAGATTCAGTTAATTTTATTGATATCTACATTGTTTCAAATCGTTCTAAGTTCTTAACTTCCACATTCTCTGTAATCAATTATATTTCTTATTGAATTTGTATCAAATTTCTATCTGAAGATGTAATATTTAACAATAAGATTTTTAATAATTTTTCACCAGCATCCTAATCTTTACAATCTACATAGATCTCTTCAATTAGTAAACTTTTAAATTCCTGTTTGCTAAATGATATCAATTTTATTACTTTGATGGCTAAACAACCAGAGCTGATCTAACAATTTTATACTTATCTAATTAATTTGCTAAGTTCTTATCAATTTAATCATGATACATTTCTTATCCTGTATATTTACGAAATATACAATAGATACCATCCTTCTCAAATCCTTTTTAAGTAAAAACTATTCTTATTTTATTTTTCTCCTCCTATTCATTTTAATTTAATGAATGAGATAAATTAAATTAACAAGGATTCTATTCTTCTTATTCTTAGATTTCTTCATCTTAAATACTATGCTATCTACGAATTTCATAATCTTTAAACTCAAATTCTAAATATACCAAACTACATCCTTTCTTAGTTGGAAATACTTAAAATTGCTTAATTACATCAGGTAACCAACTTTATGTGGATGGCATTACATGTTCCTTTAATAAATTATTTGCATATTTACATCATAAATTCTTCTAGGTTCTATTTTAGAATAATAAACTAATTTCATATGCAAATTATCGTTTGGGTCTTAATACAATTTAGCATTCTCTTAATCTAAAATTTGCTTAAAATTTTATATATCGCTAAATCCATCCAAATGCTCTAGGGTATTTTATAATAAAATCTCCATATCTTTCTATTTATTTATTCTTTTTCTTTACTTAAATAAATTATGGTAAATGAGGAATCATATTTTCTATTTTATCACGAGACATTAAGCTTGGTTTTGGTCTAAAAACTAACGGTTATTTTTCTATAACTGGTTCAACTTCAGGTTGAGATTTATCAAACTCCTCTAAAAATCTTAGGTGTTCTTATTTTTTTTTCCATTCACCTGTAAAACAATCAATCCATTGCTAACAATCTTTTTCACTATTCCACCCCAATTTCAAATCATTTGATCCTGTTGATAATTTTAATGACCATTTCTCTTAATACTTTCCTAGCTTTTTAATGTTGTAATTTTAAATATCTATTTATTTTTGAGTTTGACTCTTAGCATCTTATATTTATAAAATCTAAAATTTCATCATTAACTACCTTAGATTTTTGATCAAACACCAAAAGTTTCTCCTTCCATTTTTTTAGAAATCCTGACTGTTTATAACCACTTCCACTATAAAATTCTGAGTTATTTAGATACATTTTAATTAATATTAATACTCAATTATAATTTAATATATATTCCTACTGATATTTTTATCTCTTCTACCAATCATCTTAACTTTTTTATGCTCAATTCTCTTGCTCTCATGAAAATTTAAAGTTATTTAACAATAACAAACTTTAATACAAATCTAATTTAATTATATTAATATTCAAAAATTCATAAAAAATGAGATAAGGTTGTAAAGAAAATAAAGAATATACTTTATTTTTGTTAAAAAAGCTTCAAGGCAAAAAATACTAAAATTTTTCTGATTTATTGATTAAAATTCTGTTAATTTTGATTGTCGATTATATCTTTATTTTATTGAATATATCAGTTTTTTTTTTTGAAATTCAAAATACTAATTATAAATATTTTAATCCACAAATAAATTTTACATCAAATTTACAAAGCAATTTTTGAAGAGCTTGTGATTAAATGATATTTGATTAAAATTAGTAATTAAGGAAAAATAAATTAATATATATTGAATGTATTAAGTATGTATAAGCACAAAACAAAAAAGATTTAATTAATCACATTATATAAGATTCATTAGTTTAATACATTGATAAGAAATCCCCTTTACAAGTATTTTTTTGATGGAAATAAAATCATTATTTAATTTAAAAAAAATGGATTAGAATGAGGAATAACAATCCCCAATGCAATCTCCTCAGCTTGATCCTATAGATTTACCTGATTAGTCATCGCCTCGTCAGCCAGAATCTCCAAAATTGGATAGAGGATCTCCTGACCATGCTAGTCAAGTGTCTGAGGATTTTGAAGAAGTAATTCCTGAGGAAGAATGGGAGTAAATGAAATAGGATGCAGTAGCTAGAGGAGATACAGATGATCCACCTAAAACAAGAGTGATAAAAAGAAAGATTCATAAGAGAAAATCTACAGTTTTATTATAACTGTAGCCAGCTAGTGTCAATGGTATAGTATTGATAATATTAAGATTTCGGTGGATTTTATGTGAGAAACAAGTTGTCAGAATACTTGGATTCTTATGATGATGAAAAATGGTAAAAAGATCCTAATGAAATTTTATCAGTCAATTTCATGTGCAAACATGGATAAGCAAATTTATTTGCTTGGATGACTGAATAAGGAATTCAAATGAGTGAGATGGATCCACCTAGATTAGAACCAGATGCATTAGATCCAGACTTTGTATATTTTTTGAAACTGCCACATCCATAAGAAGTAATTATAGGTAATGATAATGTTACTGAGTATGTAAGTGATGGTGTGATAAAAATTAATTATTTGAAATCATTATTGAAATAAATGAATGCATAGTTCATTCCTTAATTTATTTAGGATTCAACTTGGCCTGAAAATGTAAAAAAAGAGTTCTTGGCTTAATTACATAAATTTATGGCAACTTTGACTGAATATTCATTTAGTCAAGAAGGAATAACAGAATTGTATATACCAAATGAAGATTTGAATAATATTGAATAAGCTTCTCATGATAAAGATTTATTATAGAGATTGGAAGCAATATTATTACATTGGTAGAGACAAATAAAAGATATAGTTAATAATTAAGAATTAGCAATTGAGAATGAGAATGCAGGTCCTCTTGATGAAATTGCTTATTGGAGATAAAGAAAAAATAATTTATCACATATTCATGAATAATTAGAAAAACCAGAATTAAAGAGAATAATCTAAATTCTTAGTGATAGTTAATATGTTTAAAGTTTTAAGGATGTTACTGAGAATATTAAATTGGGATCAAGTTAAGCTGAAGATAATTTGGAAAATTTAAAAATTTTGTATGAACCTTGTAAACAATTGGAAACAGCAACACCAAAAGAGATTCCAGAATTATTGCCTAATCTATTATTTAGAGTAAGATATATTTGGGAGAAATCAAGATACTTTAATACTCCAGAAAGAATTTAAGGATTGATACATAAGATTTCAAATGAAATTATAAAGAGATGTAAATCTAGTATTAATATTAATGATATGTTGGATGGTGATGTGGAAAAATGTATTTAGGATTTGAATGATTCAATTGAATGTGGTGAATAATGGAAAAAGATATATTAGAGAATGTCAGTAGCAATAGAAAAATAATCAACATTAACTAAAGGACCAAAGTGGGATTTTAATAATTCTATTTTTGCTTAAGTAGATGCTTTTATTTCTCGTTGTAAGGAATTATTAGAAATTTGTGAGGGTTAATTATAGTTTGCTAGAAAAGGAGCAGGTAGTCACATTCCATAATTTGGAGGAAGTAAAGGATAAGAAATTGAAGATAATTTGGAATAAATTAAAGATAGTTTTGCAAAACATTTGAAACCAATAAGAGATATTCGTAAGACTGATAAAGATAAAATCTTAGATGTGAAAGCTTCTAAATGGCATGATGTTTTCAATGCTTTTCGTAATGGAGTTAAGGATTTGGATGTTATGTATACTAATATAATAAATAATGCATTTGAGAGCATGACAACTGTTTAATAAGGAGTTGAATTATTAGAGGCATTTGATTAATTAGCTAAGAGATAATCAATAAAGAGAGTAGTTTAAAATAAAGCAATTGTAGTTTTAGAATTGTTTATTTAAGAAATTGATGCAACAAAACATGAATTTGATAATATTAAAAAGATTCAATATTATCCTTTGTAACATGGCTCATTTTCTGGATAGGCAATATGGGTAAATTCTTTAAGTCATAGAATAATGAGAATGAGATATTGGGTTGATTAGATGTATTTTATTGATGATTCAATAAAAAGAACAGCAATAGAGAAGTTCGAATAATTATCATCAAATTTAAAACAATTTATTATAGAATCTAGATTAAAAGAATGGAAGGAAGATTCAAAGGATCTTGAAGATATAGTATTAACAACTAGATTAGATAAATAAGTATTATTGAGAACAGATGAGAAACATCCAGATTTTTAATATAAGAAAGATTCTTTGAGACCAAAGATTGGACATTTAGAAAGCAATTTTGATAGACAATTATTAAAATTATTACATGAGACATCAGCATGGCAGAAATTAATAGCGGTAGGTGTAGTGATTCCAAGTTATGCAAATGATTTTACTTAGAATCATAAAGAGAGTTTAAGAGTTTTAAGAGAATTAGTAATGTTAGTAGTTAGAGAATACAATAATATAATAGATTATATGACAGAAACTGAGAAGAAATTATTTGCTTAACATCTAGAAGCAGTTAATAAAGTAATTTAACCATTAGCTTCACGTTTAAGATGGAGTGCAAAAACTATTATTGATAGTTAAGTTAGAGATTGTCGTAGAGCATGTTAAGAAATGTTTTTAAAATTAAAAATGTTTAAAACAAATATGGATAAGATTGATGGAAAATGTAATGAAATTGCAAATAAATTATTGATTAAAATTGATCGTAAAAAATAATATGATCATAAATCATTTGAAGAAGAATAAGAGAAACATAGAAGAGATATGTATTAAAAGTTAAAATAAATATTTGATGAAATAAGAAAGATTTTATCAGAAACTTATGATCCATTTCTATTTGATAGAGTAGAAGTACAAACAGTATGGTTAAAATAAGTTAAATTTATAGATTTTAAAATAAAAGAGAGTTATGAAAAAGCAGTTAAGAATTCATTAATTGATTTATAAAAAGTAATTGGTTCTGAAGATGGTAAAATTACACCAGTTCCTATTTTTAAGTTATCAGTAGAATTAGAAAATTAATAATAAGAATATCGTCCATCAACAACTTATTTGAAATAGATGGTCTCATAAACATGTGAATATATGAGAGAAATTATGAAAGACTTTAAGAGTATGGATGAAGTAATGAAGGAAGAAAGAAAAAAGAAATTAGATGAAGCAATCTTATTAAATTCAAAAGACTCAAAGAATCCATAAGCTTAAAATATTAGAAGATTGAGTGAAATCTCTTAAGTGTAATAAATGGAATAAGAAACTTAAATTTAAGTAAAAAGCCTTGATAATGAATAAAATATCAAGATTAAAAATGATAGTGATGGTTTAATATAAAAAATTAATAGTAAATTGAGTAAGACGTGTGATGCTTTAAATTCAGTAGATGCTCATGGTTAATGGAAACGTTATGATTGGTATTGGTAATAAGCAAATCAAAAAGAGAAATTCATCAAAGATATGATTAATAGGAATGATCCTATTACTAATATTAAAACATAATTGGAAACCTTTGATTTACATTAAGGTGAAATCCAATAATTGGAAACTACAAAAACCTAAGATTGTATTATATTAGATAATACTTCTATTAAATCAACTTTAATTGATATTATGATCTCTTGGTAGAATGCCTTCCTAAATGCTACTTAGGATAAAGCATTACAAGATTTAAATCAATTATACTCACTCTTCTAAACATCAGAAACCAATCTAGATATTATACCACAAGATTTATAATAATTAAAGAAGAGTAGTGATCTATGGAATAAATTGAATGAAGATCGACCATCAATTGAAGCTAAATTAGGACCTCTAGAAGATAAATTTAAATTATTAGAAGAATACTCTATATAATTAAAAGATGATGATATTAGCAGAAAAAACAATCTCAGAAATACTTGGGCTAATTTTAATGTAATGTTAGATAGAATTTAAGAAAGAAATCGCAAAGTCCACAATAATTTATATTTAGAAACCTAAAAGAATTTAGATGAATTCATTAAAGAAACTGGAGATTATAAAATTGTATTTTAAAGTAATGCTCCATATTAAGCTACTAACATGCCTCATGAAAAGGCTTTACTTAATTTAAATGAATATTCTGAATAAGTTAAACAATATCGTAAAAAAGAGGAATCTATGAAATTTGGTTTCGATTTATTTAAATTTAATTATGTTCCATCTCCTGATTTAGAATTCATGGAAAAAGAAATCGCACAATTATCATACATATGGCATACTAAAGAGGAATGGGATCAATTTATAAAAGATATTGGAAGTACAGCATTTAGAGATGTTAATTGTGATAATCTTGATGAAATTGGAGATGATTATTTGAGAAAATTGAAAGGTTTACCTAGAGAATAATAAAAATGGGAAATTGTTAATCATATGAAATAAACTATTGATTAATTTAAACAAACACTTCCCTTAATAATTATGTTGAGAGAATAATATATGAGAGATAGACATTGGGATAAATTAAGATAACATTTGGGAACAAATATTGAACCTGACAGTAAAGATTTCAATATGGCTGAAATATTTAAATTGAATTTACTATCATATGGTGATGCAGTTAAAGATGTATGTGAAGTTGCTAAAGAAGAATTCAAAATTGAAAATGCTTTAGATAAAATTGATTTAAGATGGGCTAAATTAGAATTAGAGATGGATACTTTCAAAAAGACTTACAAAATTAAGAGAACTGAAGAAATCTTCACTATTTTAGAAGATCATATGGCAGTCTTAAGTGCTTAAAAAACAACTGCCTTTTATGAATCATTCAAACCTACAATTGAAAGATGGGAAAATTGTTTATAACAAATTTCAGAAACTTTAGAAATGTTATCCATAGTTTAAAGATAATGGATATATTTAGAAGCTATTTTTGCCACTCAAGAGAAAGAATCTGAAAAATAATTGATGGGAGATATTAATAAATTTGCAGCAATCAATTCTTAATTATCATAGCATATGAATCGTATATATGATGATAAAAATGTCAAGAGATCCTTATCTTATGAAGGTTTCTATTAAGAATTATGTACAATGAATTAAAAATTGGATGAAAGTCAAAAAATTCTATATTAATTGTTAGAAAAATAACGAAAGGATTTCCCCAGGTTCTATTTCTTATCTAATGATGACTTGTTCGAATTATTGGGAAATTCTAAAGATGTTTTTAAAGTTAATAAACATATCAAAAAGTGTTTTGAAGGTATTAAAAAATTTGATATTCTTACCTAACAATATCAAACTGGAAGAGCCAAATAAGATGTTTATGAAGTCTAAGCTATGGTTGCTCCAGATGGAGAAGTTGTTAAATTCACTACAAAAGTCATATGTGATTCATAATTAGAAAAATGGCTTGGTTAAGCTGAAAAAACAATGAGAGAAGTATTAAAAAAAGAACTGTTCTCTACTATGTAGACTATTAAAAAGAAGGAAGGAATGCGTTGGGTTGATAAATGGGTCAAAGAACATCCAGGATAATTGTTAATTACTGCAAGTTAACTCACATGGTCAGGAGATTGTGCAAATGTCTTAAATTAAATCTATAATTCGGAAAGACCAGAAAAGAATAGAGGTTGGAAGGCCATTAAAGATGAAAAATAATCATTTATCTTAGAACTTACTAAATTAATTCGAAAACCAAGCAACGAAGTTGATAGGTTAAAATTAGTTGCTTTAATTACTATTGAAGTACATTAAAAAGAAATTATTGATCATCTAACCAAAAATTGCTAATCACCACATTCTTTTGAATGGCTAAAATAATTAAGATTTACTGGAACTGCAACTAATGATACTTTTGATTGCAGAGTTGAATAAGCTAATAGTAACTTTGCTTATGGTTATGAATATTAAGGTAACAATGGAAGATTAGTTGTTACTGCATTGACAGATAGATGTTATATGACTTTGACAACAGCGATGCATTTGAAAAAGGGTGGTGCTCCTTAAGGACCAGCTGGTACTGGTAAAACAGAAACAGTAAAAGATCTTGGTAAGAATATGGCAAAATTTGTATTGGTCTTTAACTGTTCAGAAGGATTAGATTATAAAAGTATTGGTAGAATGTTTAGTGGATTAGTATAAGTTGGTGGTTGGGGTTGTTTTGATGAATTCAATCGTATTGAAGTGGAAGTGTTGTCAGTGGTTGCTCAACAAGTGAGTTAAATAATGAATGCATTGAAAGAATTTGAAAAGAATAAGGATAAATCATCATTTTAATTAGATTCAGATGTAATTCCAATAAATGATTAATTTGCAATTTTCATAACAATGAATCCAGGATATGCAGGAAGATCCGAGTTACCTGATAACTTGAAATCTTTATTCCGACCAATATCAATGATGGTTCCAGAGAATGAAATAATTTGTGAAATAATGTTAACATCAGAAGGATTCAAGACTGGACATGCACTATCTACAAAAATGGTTACCTTGTATAGATTAATGATTCAGTAATTGTCTAAGCAAGATCATTATGATTTTGGTTTGAGAGCAATAAAATCTGTCTTGACTTGTGCTGGTTAAATAAGAAGAGATAAATCGAATGAAGTTCAGAAAGTTAAGTAGGATGAGAATACTAGGGAAAATTAGAAGGAAAGTGAGATGGATGAGGCAAATTAAGAGACATAAATTTTGATGAGAGCGATAAGAGACATGAATATTCCAAAATTCGTATCTGAAGATGTACCATTATTTAATGCTCTTTTCAACGATCTATTTCCAAATATTGATTTATAAGAATAAATAAATGAAATATTATTTAATGAGATAGAGAATTAGATGAGAAATTTGAAACTATAAACAAGAGTGGAACACATTAATAAAATAATATAATTATATGATTCAAAGAATACTCGTCATGGTAATATGCTTGTAGGTCAATCTTTAGCAGGTAAGACTACATGCTGGAAAGTGTTAAAGAATTGTTTAAATTAATTGAATGAAAGAGAACCAAATAAATATCCTAAAGTGAAGATTGAAGTATTGAATCCAAAGGCAGTAACAATAAATGAATTATTTGGATATGTGAATTCAACAATGGAATGGAATGATGGAGTATTATCATCAATGATGGCTCGTTTATGTAAAGATGAAACAAATGATTAAAAATGGATGATTCTTGATGGTCCAGTTGATACACTTTGGATTGAATCAATGAATACAGTATTGGATGACAATAAAGTATTGACACTTTTGAATGGTGATAGAATATCACTTCCTCCATAGATGGGATTGATTTTTGAAGTAGAAAATTTAGCAGTCGCTTCTCCAGCTACAGTATCAAGAGCAGGTATGGTTTATTTAGATATAAATGATCTTGGATGGAGACCTTATATTGAAAGTTGGGTTGAAAAATTGACTGATCCTTTAGTTTAAGAAACTATTTTTGAATTTATAGAAAGATGGATTCCTAAACTTTTTAAGTAAAGAAAGTGGTGTAAGGAGATCATTCCATGCAGTGAAACTAATGTTATTATATCATTTTGTAATTTAATGGATTGTTTCTTCAAAAGTGAAAAATAATTATCTATGGATATCCAAAATAAGAGTGATGTTTATTGGACTCTCCTTGAAAAGTGGTTTACTTTTGGATTGGTATGGAGTATAGGAGCAACTGTTGATGAAGATGGTCGTCGTATTATTGATTAATAAATGCGTGACATAGATTTAATCTTTCCCAGTCAAAATACTGTCTATGATTTCTTTGTAAATAGTGATAAAAATGAATGGGCTTCTTGGGATGAAAAATTGGGAACTGGTTAATGGAAACCTGAAAATAATAGTCCATATCACAAAATGCTTGTACCTACAACAGATTAAGTTAGAAATAAAAATATCATTACAAGATTACTAAGTAACAAAAATGCAGTTTTGGCTGTAGGATTAACAGGTACTGGAAAAACAGTCTTGTTAAATGGAGTTTTACTTTAGATGTTTGAATATACAACAATGAATATTGTATTTTCAGCATAGACTTCATCATTGAAAACTCAAGAAATGATTGAGAGCAAATTAGTAAAAAGATCAAAGAACAAAATGATACCTGATGGAAAAAAAATGATCATTTTTATAGATGATCTCAATATGCCAAGAAAAGATATTTATGGCAGTTAACCACCTCTTGAACTAATTCGTCAATGGATGGATTATGAAGGATGGTTTGATCGTACCAATAGAGAGCTATTTAAGTTTATTTTAGATATTTAATTTGTCTCAGCAATGGGACCTCCAGGTGGTGGTAGAGCTGAAATTTCTACTAGAATTCAAAATAAATTCCATGTAATTAATTTTGTAGTGCTGTCAGACTAATAAGTTAAGAGAATCTATTAATCAATTTTGGCTTATAAGTTCCAAGAATTTGAAGATGAAATAAAATTACTTATTGAGCCAATTGCTCAAGCTACTTACAACTTATTTTAAATGGTCACTAATAACTTCTTGCCTACTCCAGCAAAATCTCATTATGTTTTCAATATGAGAGATATTTCCAAAGTTATTTAAGGTGTCTACTAATTAGACAGATTATATTGTGATAACAAAATGACTGTGCTTAGATTATGGGCACATGAATGTTTAAGAGTTTTCCATGATAGACTAATTAGTGTTGAAGATAGACAATTATGTAAATAATTAATTAATGATTAATTAATTTCATGTTTACAAACTACAATTAAGGAATGTACAAATGAAAATGAAGATGATACAGTTTTTGCTAATTTCATGGAAGAAAGTGGTGGTAAATATATTGAGGTTGCTTATAGTGACAGAGAAAATCTAAAGAAATTCTTAGAAGAGAAATTGGTTCAATTTAATACTGATAATAAATCAAAAGCAATGAATATTGTTTTGTTTTAAGAAGCAGTTCATTATATTTGTAAGATAAATCGTATAATAAATTTGGGTAAAGGACATGGAATGCTTGTTGGTGAAGGAGGTGCTGGAAGACATTCACTTACAAAATTAGCAACCCATATTGCTGAATATAAATCTTGGCAGATTGAAGTTAGCAAGAATTATAGAATGAAAGAATTTAGAGAAGACATTAAAAAATGGTGTGAAGAAGCTGGATTTAAAGGAATTTCTGGAACTTTCATTTTTAGTGACAATCAAATTGCTAATGAAGGATTCATTGAAGACATCAATAATATTCTTACTGTTGGCGAAGTACCTAATCTATTCAGTTAAAAGGAAGATTATCCTTAGATTAAAGATAGAGTTAGAAAACACTACAGAGATGACAATAAATTAGATAAAGATGCTAAAATCTAAGAGGAAGATCTGATTGAGTATTTCTTCACAAGAATTCAAAATAACTTCCATCTTATGATCTTGATGAGTAAAACAGGAGAGAATCTAAGAAACTATTGTCGTATGTATCCAGGCTTAGTTAATAACACTACAATGATATGGTTTATGCCATGGCCAGAATAAGCTTTGGTCGAAGTGGCAAATAGATATTTATTATAATTAAAGTTAGATGATGAATTAACTGCAAATATTGCTAAATTCTTCGGAACTGCTCATACTAAAGTACTTTCTTTAAGTAATAGAATGTTCCTAGAATTGAAAAGAATTTACTATGTTACACCAACAAACTATATTGAATTAGTTAAAGGATATAACGATTTGTTGGAAAAGAAATAAAATGAAATAGGAGGTGAAGTTAGAAAACTTACTTTGGGATTGTAAAAATTAGATGATGCAGCAGCAAACAGCGAAGAATTACAAAAACAATTATCAATTTATCAAATTGAATTGGGAAAGAAAAGTAAGGATTGTGAAGAATTGATGACTAAGATAGATGGTGAAACACGTGATGCAAATGAAAAATAAGTTGAAGTGGAAACAAGATCAACATAAGTTGAAAAGGAAAAAGCAGAAGTAGAAACTCTAGCAGAAGAAGCTTAAAAAGATTTAGAGAAAGCAGAACCTGCATTAAGAGCAGCTGAATAAGGATTAGAATAGTTGGATAAGTAACAATTAGCAGAAGTTAGAGCTTATAGTAAACCTCCTAATGGTGTAGATAATGTGTTATAAGCAGTTATGATTATCATGGGTAAGGAGGCAACTTGGGCTAGTGCCAAAAAAGAAATGACAGCCCCAGATTTCTTACAATAATTAAAAAAAGTTGATAAGGATCATATTATGAATAAGACATTAGTTAGAATAGAAAAAATCACTAGTGATCCTGAAATGCTTCCATCTAAAATTGATGCTATTTCTGTTGCATCAGGTACTTTATGGAGATGGGTTTTATCTTTGGAAATGTATGCAAAAGCTTTTAAAGATATTGAACCTAAAAGAGCAAAAGTTAAGTATTTGAGAGAGAAATTAAAGAAGAGTGAAGATGAATTCCAGTAATTGCAAGAGAGTTTCTAAATTTTGAAATAGAGTATTGAAAAATTAAAAACTGATTTATAAAGAGCCAAAGATGATATGGAAATGTATTCTAGGGAAACTGTAGTTCTAGAAAATAAATTGGGGAGAGCTGAAAAGTTAATTTCTGGATTGGCAAGCACTAAAGAAGGTTGGGCTATTAGAAGAAAGGAATTATAAGGAAAATTAGAAGTCTTGGTTGGTGATGCTTTAATGACAGCTGCATTCTTAAGTTATGCTGGCCCATTCCCATCTGAATATAGACAACAATTTGTCACTGAATAATTAATTGGATAAGTTAGATATTTGAAAATACCATATTCTAAAGATTGGAATTTCCCTGATTTTCTTGTTAAACCTGTTTAATTTTTATAATGGAGTTAATAAGGATTACCAGATGACCAATTTTCTAAAGAAAATGGTGTCTTAGTAACTTAAGGAAGAAGATGGCCATTGATGATTGATCCATAGGTTTAAGCAAATAACTGGATCAAAAATATGGAAAGAGCTATAAATAAAAATAATCTTAAAGAATTAGATCCATAAAATGAAAAAATGATGAGTATCATTGAAAATGCTATTGCTGCTGGATAAATTGTAATCCTTGAAAATATGGGAGAAGAGCTAGATCCATCTTTGGAACCAGTTTTGAATAAGCAATTAAGAACTGTCAATAACAAATTAATGATGTATATGGGAGAAAAAGAAATCTTGTACAATCCGAATTTCCGATTCTATATGACTACAAAATTAGCTAATCCAAAATATAAGGCTGAAACTCAGACAAGAGTTACTTTAGTAAATTTCACAGTAAAATAAAAGGGTCTTGAAGAATAATTGATTTCTGTTGTTATTTAAATAATGGAAGCTTAATTAGAAAAGAGTAAAAATGATTTGGTGAATAAAAAATCATAAAATGAGATTACTTTACGTAAATTAGATGATGATATTTTGAAGATGCTTTAAGAAATTAAAGGAAGTTTGATAGATGATGAAAATCTAATTGTTACTTTGGACAAATCAAAAGAAACTGAGGAAGAAGTTAAAAAGTAAATAGAAACTTCTGCTGTTTCAATGAAGAAAACTTTTGCAGCGAGAGAAAACTATCGTTCTTTAGCGAGAATAGCATCAAAATTATTCTTTGTTTTAAATGATTTTTCACTTATAGATCACATGTATTAATTTGCCTTATCCAATTATATTGAATAATTTGGAGAGAATATTAACACATATTAAAGTAGAGGAGCATCAATAAATGATTCTTTATAAGAGAAATTGTCAGATATAGCAGCAAGACATTCTGAAGAGATATTTAAGACTGCATGTAGAGGATTATTTGAGAAAGATAAACTATTGTTAGCAATATAGATGGCAGTAAACATTACAAGTGAATTGAAGAGTTAGATTACAATAGATTTAGAAGAATACAATTTCTTTTTAAGAGGAGGAGATGTAAATGCAGATAGAAAGAATTAACCTCATAATCCGATTTCAGATTGGGTGACTGAATAATAATGGCAGGCTATATGTGATTTGGATAAATTACCGAATTTCACTGGTATTATTAATGCTTTCACTCATAATGGTAAAGAATGGAAAAAGTGGTATTTAAGTCCAACACCTGAATCAGATTCTTTACCAGGAGAATGGGATCAGAAATGTGATAGTCTTAAGAAGATGATATTACTTAAAATTATTAGACCTGATAGAGTATTATTGGCAGCATAAGCATTTGTTAATTCAACTTTGGGATAATTCTATACTTAACCTCCTGCAACAACATATGATTCCATTTATAATGACACTACTAAAAATAAGCCAGTGATATTTATATTGTCACCAGGAGTTGATCCTTATCATTAATTAGAGTAATTTGCTAAGATGAAGGATTGTAATCTTTTACCTGTTTCATTGGGTTAAGGTTAAGCTTAAAAAGCTATTGATAAATTATACGAGGGTAGTAAGGCAGGCTTATGGGTTTATTTGGCAAATTGTCATTTGAGTTTAAGCTTCTTGAAAGAATTAGAGAAATGTATGGAAACTTTAAGATAATCTGATGCCACTAATGAGAAATTCAGATTATGGTTAAGTTCAGCTCCTCATCCTAAATTCCCTATTAGCATTCTTTAAAAATGCTTAAAAGTGACTACTGAACCACCTAAAGGAGTTAAGGCAAATATGAATAGATTGTACACAAATATGTCTTAATCTAAATTTGATCCATCAATTCTTTCATAATAGAAATTGAATAATTAATTACACTATATGAAATTAGTGTATTCACTCTGTTGGTTCCATAGTTTAATAATTGAACGTAAGAGATTTAAATCTCTAGGATGGAATGTGATATACGATTTCAATGATTCAGATTGGGAAACAGCTGATAATATACTTTTAATGTATGTTGATCAAACATAACATGATAGTAAACATAATCAATAATAATAATAATAACTTGGATAATAATAATCAGACTAACCAGTTTAGAAGAGTCCTCCTTGGGATGCCATAAGATATTTGATTGCAGATGTAATCTATGGAGGTAGAGTGACAGATAAATATGATCAAAGATTACTTAAGGTTTATGCTAATAGTTTCTTTTAAGATAAAATTATATTTGAAGAGAAATATAAATTAGTAGAGAATTCTCAATATTATTATATACCAGAGGAATTCAAACCAAAAGAAAGTAAGAATGATAAAATTAGCAATCATGTTTTGTTTTATAGAAGCAAAGTAGAAGATTTTCCACCTGTAGAAAGAGCTGAAGTATTTGGATAACATATTAATGCTGAAATATCATCTTAGATAGCAGATACTAATGCTCTAATTGATTCAATCATATCCTTATCGCCTTAATCAGTAAAAGCAGGTGAAGAATCGATGGAAACTAAAGTTTAAAAATTGATTTAAGAAACATTGGGTAAAGTTCCAGAAGAAATTGATATGTAAGAAGCTATTGAGAAAGTAAGACCTGGTGATTAAAATCCATTAAAAATAGTGTTGATGTAAGAAATATCAAGATATAATAAATTATTGAATACAGTTAGAACTTCATTAACTAATTTAGATAAAGGTTTAAGTGGTTTAGTATTAATTTCTGAGGATCTTGAAACAATTATGCACAGTTTGTTTGATAATAAGGTACCTTAATAATGGAAATTTTGTTATCACTCACTAAAACCATTGTCAAGTTGGATTATTGATCTTGAGAAAAGAGTTCTCTAATTGAGAAATTGGATTAAATAATAACCAAGTGTATTTTGGATTTCTGGATTCTCATTTCCAACTGGATTTACAACTGCTTTATTATAATAGAGTGCAAGAAAAGTAAATACTCCAATTGATTAATTTGGATGGGAATTTTCATTCTTACCACATGGATCTGAACCTTAAGCAGCTAAAGATGGAGCATATATACATGGTCTATTTCTTGAAGGAGCTAAATGGGATGAAAAGAATTATATTGTTGATGCTGAACCTATGAAATTACATGATTAAATGCCAATCGTTCTATTTAAACCTGTAAGTTAAGAAGGTAAAAGTAAATCAAAAAAAGGTATAATATTTTCATTTAATTTTTAGGTTAAAACTTTTATCTTTGTCCCACTTATTATTATTAAGTACGTTGTGGAGTTATGGAAAGACCTTCATATCAATTTGATGTTATGTTACCTTGTAAACCTAATCCAGGTTAAGCTTCTAATGAAGAAGATTTCTGGATTAAAAGAGGTACTGCTTTACTTATGCAATTATCAGATTGAATATAATTATGCAATAAATCAAAAATATTTATCAACTACCAACTTCTATCGATTAGAATTCTCGTTACTTTTTGAGACCTAAACGTTCCGCCTTACCTTCTATGTTAGAGCCTTATCAAGATATCAAATTAAACTACCAATTACCTAAATTGACTCATCAATATAGTTAATCATCTTCAGAAGAATCAACTTATAAAAAATAATCTGCCTCCAATCTATAAAAGCTTTCATCTCATCGCTATTTAAGTAGATTTGTCAGATCAACCACTATTTAAGAACCTATCTTAAAAAAAAATTAAGAGATTATCTCTTCTTGTGATTTAAAAATCAAAGAACATAAAAAATAATTAGCTAAAGTCTAAATCAAATTATAAACTAATTAAGCGTACTCTAATTATTTGCATTAAGAATTATCAAATATTTCTAATTTGAACAATAACCAAAAACATGAAAATAGCATCAATTTTTATAATTATTAAGAACCAAAAGTTCAGCTTTCAAACTAATCCTAAATGCTTCATTTTAGATTAAAATTTAAGAGATTCAGAACCAATTAATCTCCATTAGATTAATGATTATTTTATTTTATGTTTTATCAATACTTTCTAATTAAGAATAATCCTTCTCTTTCCCGTCTAAGTGGACTCAAAACAACAGAACGAACATGTGATGTACTATAAACCACTGCACATACAAATAAATCTAGCAAATATATTCATGAAAAATTCAACACCGAATAATCAACTAATGAAGGCTATTTAATCAAAAGATCAAATGCTTTTTCTAAACAAAATAAATCCAAAATCAATATGCTTATAAACAACATTAAAAATACATTCAAAACAGAAATAGAAAAAGTTAAAGAGGAATGTAGGATTCGATAAACTAATCCATAAATATATATGTATTTTGTTTCAATCTACTATTTTTAGTTAAGAAATGTTATAACGTAATAAAGATGACATCACAATGTTAATTGACAAATTAAGAAGGATTTTACTAAATAAATCTAAAAGATCCTTTTGCATTGAAATTATTTAAGAAATCAATAACCAAATTTCTAAAATTCGGAATCTTGGTATTTAACTTAAACTATTACATAGATATTAAAATTATGGTTAGTTTAGCACTATCTAAAATTGCTAAATATTATAATCTACTTCATTATGCTATTTTGCTTGCTAAAAATGCTAAACGATTCTCTGACTCTGAATCTATGCTTAAGTATAAAATTAAAGCTTATGAAATCTTATCTTAATGTTTTCTTAAATTAAGACTTAAATAAGCAAAAACTTATATAACCAAATATTTAATGTGTAGTTGGAAATTGGATAAACCTAATGAAGAATTAAAAGGGTATGATCAAATGGGAAAATATTATTTTTATGAAGGAAACATAGAAATGGCTTAGTTTTTTCATAATAAAATGATAAATGGAGATACTTTAGTAATCATCCTATATATGTTAGAAACCTAATTCATCTTTAAAGAGATTAGCTGTTGCTAAATTTGAATAAGGTTCAGTAGGAAAAAGCAAAAAGGAGAAACAATCTGTAAACACTGAAGAAGCAAATTTTAATATATCTTCTGATGATGANCAATCTATAAAAGCTTTCATCTCATCGCTATTTAAGTAGATTTGTCAGATCAACCACTATTTAAGAACCTATCTTAAAAAAAAATTAAGAGATTATCTCTTCTTGTGATTTAAAAATCAAAGAACATAAAAAATAATTAGCTAAAGTCTAAATCAAATTATAAACTAATTAAGCGTACTCTAATTATTTGCATTAAGAATTATCAAATATTTCTAATTTGAACAATAACCAAAAACATGAAAATAGCATCAATTTTTATAATTATTAAGAACCAAAAGTTCAGCTTTCAAACTAATCCTAAATGCTTCATTTTAGATTAAAATTTAAGAGATTCAGAACCAATTAATCTCCATTAGATTAATGATTATTTTATTTTATGTTTTATCAATACTTTCTAATTAAGAATAATCCTTCTCTTTCCCGTCTAAGTGGACTCAAAACAACAGAACGAACATGTGATGTACTATAAACCACTGCACATACAAATAAATCTAGCAAATATATTCATGAAAAATTCAACACCGAATAATCAACTAATGAAGGCTATTTAATCAAAAGATCAAATGCTTTTTCTAAACAAAATAAATCCAAAATCAATATGCTTATAAACAACATTAAAAATACATTCAAAACAGAAATAGAAAAAGTTAAAGAGGAATGTAGGATTCGATAAACTAATCCATAAATATATATGTATTTTGTTTCAATCTACTATTTTTAGTTAAGAAATGTTATAACGTAATAAAGATGACATCACAATGTTAATTGACAAATTAAGAAGGATTTTACTAAATAAATCTAAAAGATCCTTTTGCATTGAAATTATTTAAGAAATCAATAACCAAATTTCTAAAATTCGGAATCTTGGTATTTAACTTAAACTATTACATAGATATTAAAATTATGGTTAGTTTAGCACTATCTAAAATTGCTAAATATTATAATCTACTTCATTATGCTATTTTGCTTGCTAAAAATGCTAAACGATTCTCTGACTCTGAATCTATGCTTAAGTATAAAATTAAAGCTTATGAAATCTTATCTTAATGTTTTCTTAAATTAAGACTTAAATAAGCAAAAACTTATATAACCAAATATTTAATGTGTAGTTGGAAATTGGATAAACCTAATGAAGAATTAAAAGGGTATGATCAAATGGGAAAATATTATTTTTATGAAGGAAACATAGAAATGGCTTAGTTTTTTCATAATAAAATGATAAATGGAGATACTTTAGTAATCATCCTATATATGTTAGAAACCTAATTCATCTTTAAAGAGATTAGCTGTTGCTAAATTTGAATAAGGTTCAGTAGGAAAAAGCAAAAAGGAGAAACAATCTGTAAACACTGAAGAAGCAAATTTTAATATATCTTCTGATGATGAACCATTTGAAGTTATCTTTGCATAAGACAAAGATGAAAACTTATAAAAAGCAAAACATAATTTTGAACTTATGACAAATAATTAAAAGAAAAAACCTTCACTTTTACATTATTAAGTAAGAAAACAACCATTGTTTGATAAAACAAATTTAAAAAGAGCATATTTAGAATAAAAAAATGCGAATTCTTTTATTAGGTACAAATAATATAATCATAGAATTCCAAAACCTCAATAAACTTAATCCCTACTAACTGATAGAGGTACTTTGGATCTTAGTAAAATTAAGGGATTATCTCATGCTCATATTCAACTTGGAGAACTCAAGAATCCAGTTTTATTAAATCATTTAAGCCCAAATAGATGTTTAGTAAATTACTAACATATTGAATTAAATAAAGCCCCTTAATCATATAAAAATGCAGAAGAGATTGAACCTTTATTTGATGTTGGTGATATCCAAAAAATGTCTAAAAATTTAAGCAAATTAATTGCAATATTGACAGGAGTTGAAGAATGGCTTCAAGCATCGGGCGAATTATACTGATGAATCATATACTTATATAATTGTTACTTTTAATATTAAATTTGAAAATATTTGGATAAAAATTGTGTTGATCAATGAAAAACTAGCATAACGATAAAAACAATTTACATTTTTGAAAAATGTCCAGAATAATAATATAAACTTTTAAAAAGTAGAATTATAATATTATGTTTATTTATTATTTTTTAACTATAACTCTAGCAGCATTTCCAAATGCAAATCTATCTATTGGTCCATTATTATAATCGGAAGCTGATGATCAAGATTTAGACTAAATTGTTTATGTAAATGGAAAAGTACATGAAAATTTTAATTATGCATCATTTCCATCCTTATCTTGTTGTCCAAATAACGTAACCAAATTTAGAGTGATGAACCTAAATAAACAAGGGTCAAATATATAACGATTTAATCTTCCATTTTATATTGAGAATCTTGGTAAAGAACCTTTGTATATTAAATGGTTTAATATTACAGAAGAGCTTTCAGATTAAGATATTTAAATATAAGTTAATTATCCAAAAGATTAACCAATTATATTTGGTTTTGATAATTATCTAGAGATAAATATTACTCATTTCTGCTGGAAAAACCTTGATAATGATAGATATTGGAGTATAAAACGAGGTATTTTACAATTTGAAGGATTTGATCCTGTGATTTTTAATTATTAATTTTTATGTGGAAAAGATTACTACCCTGTAAGGTATTAATATTATTAAATTAGATTTGATTGGAGTAATATTATTCTGATATTTTTTGAAAGTGTTTTGATTTTGGTTTTATCAATGTTTGGAAAGATTTATGTTTTTAAAGTTGTTTTCATAACAAAAAAACTAAAAAAAGAATTACCTTAAGAGAAATTGGAGAAAATTGCATAAGAATGTTCTCCATTTTAAGGTTTTTAATTATCTTGGCATTAAGCATTATTCTATATAATTCTTTTATTGGGAGCTTTGTTCATATCATTATAATTATAAGAAAAGGCTGAAAGACCTTTGTAAGTTTTAGTCTATATTCTTTGCATTATTTGTACTATCCACTTTATTGATGAATTGTTTTGTGCATTTCGAAAATAAGTTCCATTTTTTGTAAAACTGATATATTATATCAGATATTGTGATATTTTTTCTTTAATTTTGGGTATTGGATTGTTTTCTGTTTATTTAGGTACAGAATAAATTTGGATTGTAAATAAATTATTTAATTTAGTTAAGCAATTTAATATCTATTTGCATTCTTGGTTCACTTATTAAATTGTTGAAGATTACTTCTCTCAAAAATTGTTTGTTATTTTTCTTACCAATTATGGCTATGGATATATTTTGTTCAATTTATTTAGGAATGAATATCAGATATGAATGGGATAGTTTGGTTCTAAGATATTTTAATACACCATTCTCTGCTTAAATTCCATATTTTAGATTTATTTACAAAAAGAAATGTGCATGGGTTTCGATATTTAATATTCTATTTCCAGGTTAAAATTTCATAAATAATAGGTTTCTTTCTTGGTTATGTTCATCGATTTGATATTTTAAAAAAAACATTAGNTATAACGATTTAATCTTCCATTTTATATTGAGAATCTTGGTAAAGAACCTTTGTATATTAAATGGTTTAATATTACAGAAGAGCTTTCAGATTAAGATATTTAAATATAAGTTAATTATCCAAAAGATTAACCAATTATATTTGGTTTTGATAATTATCTAGAGATAAATATTACTCATTTCTGCTGGAAAAACCTTGATAATGATAGATATTGGAGTATAAAACGAGGTATTTTACAATTTGAAGGATTTGATCCTGTGATTTTTAATTATTAATTTTTATGTGGAAAAGATTACTACCCTGTAAGGTATTAATATTATTAAATTAGATTTGATTGGAGTAATATTATTCTGATATTTTTTGAAAGTGTTTTGATTTTGGTTTTATCAATGTTTGGAAAGATTTATGTTTTTAAAGTTGTTTTCATAACAAAAAAACTAAAAAAAGAATTACCTTAAGAGAAATTGGAGAAAATTGCATAAGAATGTTCTCCATTTTAAGGTTTTTAATTATCTTGGCATTAAGCATTATTCTATATAATTCTTTTATTGGGAGCTTTGTTCATATCATTATAATTATAAGAAAAGGCTGAAAGACCTTTGTAAGTTTTAGTCTATATTCTTTGCATTATTTGTACTATCCACTTTATTGATGAATTGTTTTGTGCATTTCGAAAATAAGTTCCATTTTTTGTAAAACTGATATATTATATCAGATATTGTGATATTTTTTCTTTAATTTTGGGTATTGGATTGTTTTCTGTTTATTTAGGTACAGAATAAATTTGGATTGTAAATAAATTATTTAATTTAGTTAAGCAATTTAATATCTATTTGCATTCTTGGTTCACTTATTAAATTGTTGAAGATTACTTCTCTCAAAAATTGTTTGTTATTTTTCTTACCAATTATGGCTATGGATATATTTTGTTCAATTTATTTAGGAATGAATATCAGATATGAATGGGATAGTTTGGTTCTAAGATATTTTAATACACCATTCTCTGCTTAAATTCCATATTTTAGATTTATTTACAAAAAGAAATGTGCATGGGTTTCGATATTTAATATTCTATTTCCAGGTTAAAATTTCATAAATAATAGGTTTCTTTCTTGGTTATGTTCATCGATTTGATATTTTAAAAAAAACATTAGTATATGAGATAGTAAGTTTTTTTGGTCTCTTAATTGGTTTGGTTCTCTGGGTTATTGTGTAATTCTTAATATCATTCCCTTTACCAACGTAATTTATATTTACTTACTAATAGATCAATATTTACATAAGTTTTAATGGTTTCGACATGTACAATTATTGCTTTTACAAGAAATGAATTAAATTTATTTTGGACAGGAAATTTTTATGATGAAATTTTACTTGATCCATTTAAAAATGAATTAGATAAAAAATCAATTAAACTAATTAGCTTTTTTAATTTAGGAGTGTCTTAAGATTTAAAAAAAATGTATGCATTAAATTCAGGGGTAGAAAAAACAGCTAATGTGTATGAACCATTTGAATTAGTTAAAGCAGATAAGGAAGGAGATTTAAAATTAGATTCTATCTTATTTGAAGGATTATAATCATATTAAGATAAATGTTTATCACCTAATCATTCATTTAGAAAGAAAGAATAAAATGATATTAATAAATAATAAAACATGATTGAAAATTAAAAACAATAAGAAATTCAAACTGACTTTAAAGAAAATAAAGTTACTTCTACTGATGATTCTGTAATTTAAAATAAATCAAACCTTCATGATTAAAAAATTCAGCATCTCATAAATGATTAAAATAAAATAGAATTTGATCTTAAAATAAACTAGTATAATTTGAATGAGCAAGTTTAATAAAATATTCATAATAACAATTAAATCAATTAACAAGAAGATCCATATAAAATAATTCTTAAATAAAATTGTGAATTTAAATCTTCTGCTGATATTCAAAAATAACAATCTTTAGAAAAAGTTAAGATCACTTAAATTGAAAACAAAATAAAAGAAGAAATCATCATAGGTACTACAAAATTTGAATCTAATAAGAAGGAATATAATAAATAATCAGTAAAAAACGAGATCTAAATAGAATTCACTGATTATTAAAAAATTTCATAATGTATTTAAAACTAAGATAGTAATCCATAAAATAAAGTTAATTAAGTTTAGGAAAAATAAAATCTATAATTAAATAAGCAAGCTTACAGTCCTTTAACTATATAAAAATATTAAGTTAACCCTCAGAAAGTAAAAGAACCAGAAGTTGATCGTTTTAAATAAAAGTAATAACAAAGGTAATAGAATGATAATTTTAGAAGAAACTTAGAGCTTTTCCAGAACCAAGAAAAAGTAGGTAATTTTAAGACCCCTTTAAAAAAATGAACATATTTTGTTATATTAAAATAAACAGACTTTTTATTCTAAATATCATAATCTTAAGTTGATGTATAAGACAACACAGAACTACTCATATGCAGGTAATTATCTAAAAATGAAATATAGACTTGCTAAGTAAATAAGGAATTTCAGATAATAGCAGATTCGGAATAGTATTT
This sequence comes from Paramecium sonneborni, assembly GCA_905182985.1. Lineage (NCBI taxonomy): Eukaryota > Ciliophora > Oligohymenophorea > Peniculida > Parameciidae > Paramecium > Paramecium sonneborni. The sequence continues at coordinate 139,315 of CAJJDN010000067.1, forward strand.
GATAAAGAAAACTCCTATGCTCTATTATAGAGAAAAAAATAGCTTTAAAATAGGGAGAACAGTAGCTCAAGTCAATAAAAAAATGAAAATCGTTCAAATAGTGGGTTATAGAAATCTGCATCGCTTTAATAATTCTATCGTGCTTCATCAGCTGTTGAGAAAAATTCATATTAAAATTATAAAGGAAATCAATAACAAATCAAGGAGATGAAGAATTTTTCATATCTCACTTTACTTTAATAAAGTGGCTATAAATTACGACATACATAGATAAAATCCACAAAAGAATAAAATAGCAAAGGAATTGAGTTTTTATCAAATGAATAATAAAAATAAAGACCTATTGAAAGTTAAGCTTATAAGAGATTGAATGAGAAATTAGAGTATCTAGAAAAAAAGTTTAATTAATTAAAAGATTCATTGATTAATGTAAGTGAAAACTAATAAGACAAAAAAACAGATAGAATAAAATAGAAACAGAATTCTTTGGTATCAAAATATTTTCCTAAAAAAGTAATAGAATAATAGAATGAAAAGAATAATAGTTAAGATGAAAGAAAAGTCAATAAAGATATTAATTAAATATTTAATCTTTATTCACAAATTAAAGAAATGAAAAGTCATACTTAAAATTAATCTTAAAATTAATAATTATTGAAATAATCTCAAGACAAAAAGAATAGCTAATTATAGGATTTTGTGACTTAGATAAAAAGGAATTTAAATAAAAATTCTTAGGTATTGAAAGGATCTTATGTTCATTAAACAGATACAAATTTAAATAAATCAGAAAGATAATCATCAATGGATGCTAAATATTGTTATCTCAATAAAATGAGTGAAACATAACCTAATGAGCCTGTAAGAAATTTAATTAAATTAGTTCTTGTATTATATTTCTACTGTAATTTAAGCTGTAAAAAGTAAGAAACCTACACAGCTTGATGAACTCATCAAAGATCATTTATTACAAACATATCAAGTGAATATAGTATTGATTAATTTAGGGATTAATATATGCAAGTAAACTAGAAATATAATTTAATACAGACAACATTATTAAATTGCCAAGATCTAATAATCTTAAAACAATAGTATTTGATTTAGATGAGACTTTGATACATTGCAATTCAAATATTTCAATTTAAGGAGATGTAATCTTACCAATAACTTTTCCAAATGGTGAAACAGTTTAAGCTTCGATCAATATTCGACCTTATGCTAGATAAATTCTGTAAACACTCTCAAAACATTTTGAAATTATTGTTTTTACAGCTTCTCACTCTAGTTATGCCAATATTGTAATTGATTATTTGGATCCAAAAAAGTAATGGATTTCACACAGATTTTTTAGAGAAAATTGTCTCTAAACTCAAGAAGGAGCTTACATTAAAGATTTAAGGTAAATTTGAATTATTTTTAGAGTACTAGGAAATCGAAAATTATCCAATGTCTTATTAATAGATAATGCTTCTTATTCATTTAGTAAACAAATTGATAATGGCATTCCAATAATTGCCTATTATGATAATAAGGACGATTTAGTATTATTAATAAATAATTTATATAGGAATTATTACATTTAGAAAATTATTTATTAAATTTCAGACATGTTAAAGATGTTAGAGATTTAAATTAAAAATAATTAAAATTAAAATAGTTTTTAGATTATAGCGATATTGATGATTTGTAAAATAATTTATATGCTATGTACTTTTGATAAGTAAAAATTTTGATAAAAAATGGTTTAATTAAATTAATAAAAATAAACAAATATAAGATTAATCAGCAAAATTTTTGAATTAGCTGTTCTATAGCTTATTAGGTTTGCATAATTTTTAACTATTATTCTTTTATTAACTAAAATTAATTATATTAAGGAACTAATGTCTCATCAATTTTATGTTTGTTAATTTCTGCAAAGAAATCAGATCTTATTGTGATTACTTTCTCAATAAAATCATATTAATTACAATTATTGAATTCGATAGCTAAATTCTATATTGCAGTGTTAAATTTTTAACAAACTGAATGAGTTTCGATAACACTTTGTATAAGATTTATTTAATTAATAATCACTGCACTATAAAGATTATCTTTTTGAGTATTTTTTAAGAATAGTTCAGATATATGATTTACTGAGTCTATATTAAGGTTCTAAAAACAGTTTTATAGAATATTCCTTAATTATATTGAAATGTGAGTATAATCTAATTTTATAAAGACAGATTCAGTTGACAGTCTTTTTAGATCATTTTTTGTATAATCTTAAGTTGCTTACTCATCAAAAATGATTTAGTTAGTACTCTATTCCGATGAGGTTTATTCATCAGGTTAAAAGGTGGGAAAGAGACGGAATAGAGAATGTTGAGAATTTCTGGGTTGAGCATGATCAAGAATGTGTTCTAGTCTCTTTATTATTTGTGCTAATTGATCAAGTTTTTATTATTTCATAAAATTAGTTAACGAACATAGAAAATTTAAAATGATCAATGTTTCAAAGTGTAGCAAATGTTCAAAAGTTCCTGATGATATATTAATGTTAACATGTGCCCATGACTTATGTTTGGATTGTGCTGCTAAATCATTTTCAAATTAGTAAACCAAAAAGAAAAATAAAGTATTTCTGGTCAAAATATGTTCAAGTTTTTTGTATGTGATACCTGTTTATCAAATACAGAATTAGATTCTAATAGTATATACGAATTAGAGAAAATACATTGTGCATTAACATTTCAAGATCGATCAAATCGCAAACCCGCTATTGTCTAAAAATCCAATATTAATTCAGAAAAATAAGTTAAATCGAGGTCTTAAACTAGATAAGATAATAAAGAGAATTAAAAGGAAAAAACTATAAAATTTTCTATATAGAATCCAGAAGTTAAATCAACTGTTCATATATCATAACGCAAAATGAGTAAGTAATAAAGTGAAAATTCATTTATACAACATGCAAGAAGTTAATGTATTGATCATCCAGATGAAGATGTTTCTTATTATTGCTTTGATTGTAATAGTAAATGTATATGTCCTGAATGTATAATTCATGGAATTCATAAGAATCATGAAGTTAAAACAATTAAAAAATCTTATCCATTGATTAGAAAATAATTAGAACAGAATATTGAATAACATCAATAATTGATGTTTTAAATAGAAAATTCAAGAAAAGAGTTAGAAAAAAAATAAATTCAATAATCTGCAATTTAAGATCATATGAGATTGTAAATAGCATAAGAATTTTAAGTAATTTTTCAATAAATTAGGTTTTGCATTAATTATTGAACTAAAAACAAAGCGAATTATTAGAAAAAGTAGAAAACTTTCCCTAAATTACAGATTAATAAGATAATTATATTAATAGATTAAATGATACTGAAATTAAGCTACAAAAGTAAAATGACAAAATTAGTCAAGTGATTAATGAAAAAGATGAAATTGAACTACTCAATTATTTTGGATATTTATAAGTTTAAACTTCTATTTAAATACCGCCCTCTCCTAACATAAAGGTTATTTAATTATCAAACTAAATTTTTTAATAAATCAATGATACCAAAAATCTAATTGATGAAATGGATATTGATTATAATTAATGATATATTTCATGATTTAATATTTTACAATTTCTAAATAGGTTAGGATTGTTTTATTTATTGTGCCAAATCTTTTGGTTTAGCAGAATGAACTTAAGTTGCTAGTATAGTCCATTCTTTTTTTAAATTGTTTTTCCATTCAGTATTTTCAATATAACTATCATCTCTATCTAAGCAAAAGTTACCAAGTTCACCATCTCTGTCATTTTCAATGGCACAACTTGAATCAATCCTATTATTTTAGTTATAAGTTTCTGATTAATTGACTCTAGCCAATTGATTCTCTACTTCCATCAAAGATTCTTATGATGATTAATATTAAAATATTACCTTAATACATAGGGCCATAAGTAGTTAATGTTTAATCTAACAGATTTTTTTTTCTTTGAGTTTAGCCTTTTCTAGCATGACTTACTCTTGCAGAATTAAAACCAAATTCATTAAAATCCTCTTATGATAAAGCCTTCTAATAATAAAAATATAAATATTACTTCCTTTTCAGATTAAACTAATATTTATAATTAAGCAAATTAATCTTTATGTTCTACAAAAAAAGTTTTGTAATACATAAAACTTTTTTAAATTTTCTCCCATTTTTGATTGAAATTGAGATTAGATTTAACTAATATATCATTATTTGCTTCAATTTATCTTATGTGTCTTTTTAGTGATTCATTTTCTATCTCATAATGTTTGCATAATATCATTTCTCTGGATAAATTCTTTTTAGTATCTTCCAGTTCTGATTCTATTTTACGAAGTTTATTTTATAACTAATCTTCAGTGAGTTTGATTTATTAAGTTGATCTTTTAGCATTAATTTATTGAATTTAAAATGCTTTAGCTAAATTTAATTTGGGTACCTTAGAATTATTTTTTTTTAAATCTTCTTATTTAACGTATTGTTGATAGGATTCATTGAGTCCAACACCTCCATCAAATGTTTAATTTAAATTTTAAAAGTTTTTTTTAAAAACTTAAGGAGCTTTAGCAGGGAAAGGAGAAGGTATTGGAGAGTGAATCATATCTGTATTCATAGGTGATTATACAGTATGTGTTCTAACAGGTAAATCTACAGTTGGTAATCTAGATTCTAAACATAGTTATTCAAATTATAAATTTACATTATATTTAAGCTAATATTTCTAAAAATTCATGTTATGCTTTTTCATAATCATCATCTAAATCTATTAACTCTCCTTAAATTTTCATTTATATATTGTTTATAACTTTATTTATTAGTGTAACTAATTTTAATTGTATGCTCTTAAGGTAATTAACTTATAATTATAATCTCACGATCAACTGATGTAATGTTTCCATTTCTTCATGAAGTAAAATAGTAGCTGAATTTGGATGAATTACATCTCTATATCTTACAACCACTCCAGTAGTATCATCTCGTTAATCTGCCTATTTTTCAAGTTAACATATTTTTTATGCTTGCTAACTGATGGTATGATTAAGTTCAAAAATAGTTGACTCAAGTTCTGCTATGAACTTCTTTTCACTCTTTTCTGCAGCATAAGTAATCTCTTCTGAGATAAGGGCTTTTCCTTAGGCAAAATCCCTTTCCTTTTAAACTTTCTCTAACGATGACATTAAATGATCAATTTCTTTTTGTTGTTCTGTAATTACCATCTTAAGGGCTTTAACAGTATTTTCATTCTCACGAATAGTAGTTTGTTAATTAAATCTAGGATTCCCAACGTCTTAATCAATCATAGAACGCATAGATTATTTATTCAATTTGATGACAGTTTGTAAATCTTCAATAGTGTTTCTAAGTTATTGATTTTCTTAATGTAAGAAATCAATCTTGGCTTTTAATTAATGTGGACTTTCACTCATAAAATAATTTATATAATCATATATCATCCTTATCTTTATCGTATTTTATTGTGATAACTCCCTTCTCAACTCCAAAATAAGACCATTACCTTTCATAAATATCAGGAATCTAATCATTTAGTATAAAGAGAATACTTTAAATGTGAGTGTGAATTCCCCATATTTTCTTTCACTCTTTTCTAATTATCCTTGATTTATGTAAGGTCTCTATTTGTTTCCTTTTACTAAAGTTACTACATTTTATCTTTGAATATCAACATCATCATTAGTTAAACCTGGAGCATCCATTAAAATTATGTATTAATCACCAGCTATTATATCTGTTGCAGGCTAAAATGAATCTTATTATCCCGTGATTAAACCACTCATATCAACCTACCCTTAAGGGATTTAAATTTTATCTTGAAATTCATTTTCTGTTTTAATCACCTTTATTAATGGATCATCTGTATTTTTCAAGTCTATTTTTATGTTCTTTCTAAAAAAATTTACTAATTTTTATCTTGATTAAATCAATAAACAATCTAAAACTGAAAAGCTCCTATTTACAGGAATAAAGACAGCTTTTAACCAGTATCTTAAAAGTGAAAATACCCAAGGATTTAAACTTTTTCCTAAATTGCAATCATCATTTACAATGCATACATGTCTAGTGTAAGGAGTCTTAAACCAAAGTACATGCTTTTCTTAGAGTTATTTATTAATTGGGTTAAGTGCAGCTACTTTAGTTTTTTAAAGAGTTCCATTTGCATAAATTTAAGTCACTTGAGTACTCCAAACATGTTCTAAAATTTCAGTTGACTCAACATCTTTAAGATTATGAATAACAATAATTTCTCTAAATGTTTTATTGGGACTTTGCTATAAATTACGACTTAATCTATCTAAATATCTCTAATCAAGACTTGTAAAATCATTGACAACGCATAAAAAGTAATCTGCTAAATCAAATACCAAATCAGATATAAATGTTTCTGTGGCTTCTTTATCTACAATTGACAATTCATTTTCAATTTTGACAGGACTATAAGTTCCAGCTGTGTCCACTAAAATAAGTTTAGTACCATTATCAACATTTACATGCTTAAAAGAAATACCTCTAGTTGTAACTTTCTTTCCAGAAGGTAGATTGCTCATAGTAAGACTATTTAAAACAAAGGTTTTTCCTTTATCATAGAGTCCAGTTACTGCAACAGTTGCACCTTCTAAAGCTTTTATATTGATGATTTCTTAATTTATCATTTTTGGAGACAACCAAACTTTCCATCCCGTACTATTTATAGAGGTTATGAAATCTATATCGACAACCCAATCATAAATACTGGTTTCATCTATAATTTAAGTATTTTATTTCTTAAAATCTGTTGGATTTCCTTTAAAAATACCACATTGTCTTTATCGTTTGACCTCACTTTACCTTTGAAATTGATTTACTTCATGTTGAAGTTCACGAATCTCTTTAAGTAATTAAGAGATTTATCTAATTTATTTAGAATCGTTTTATAATATGGCTTCCATTAATTTATTACTTTCTTTTTCTCTTAAATTATATTCCATTAACACTGCTTCGAACATATCTTTTATACGTAAAACATCAGTGGCTTTATTAGTTTCTCTAATGAAATCAGCAAAGACTTGATTTATCTCTTATTTTAATCCTTTAATTGCAAAAATTAATGGAGCAATACGAGAATGTATTTTAGGATTGATATCATCATGAACTTATTAAAACTCTTATTCGAAGTTATCTAAGACTTTTGTATCAAAAAGAGTATCATTCATGGATTTTTATTATTATTAAGACATAATATTAATTTTCAATTTTTGCTCTCTTCTTCAGACATCCTTTCTGATATATCTCCTTTAAATTTCATCTATCCAAAGAAAGAGCGTTATGAATTATCACTAGGAAAATCTATCTTCTGAGTTTCATATACTACTTTCATTGGGAATCCATTATACATTTCCTAAGGATCTATATAAAAATTATGTGTTGAAAGTGAATTAGTTTCTACTTAGGAAGATAACTATTGAGATTACATTACATCTGTTCTACGAACCAATCTACGATTTTAAACATTTCCCTCAAGACTTAATTTATTTTTTCTATAAGAATTATTAGATTGAGCAAACGGAAATACTCTTTTTCTTATTTAACTTTTTCTTCTGTGACGATGAGATTCTTCTACATTCTTTGTTGTCAAATAAGCATTTTCATTTATTTCTAACTATCTTAAATTATTTTATTTTTGCATTTCTTTAATTCTCTTCTTAACCTTTCTTCTCTCTATTACTCCTCTAAGGATGTTACTTATAGAACTAATTGCAAATATATCAACTGCAAAATGAAGAAATTTCTGATCTCCTAAATCAGGAAACTTAGCTTCCCAAGATTTTCTAATCTTTCTCAATACTAATTTATCTGCAATTTATTCAATTCCATGCAAATCATTCTTTTTTTTTACAGCATTATATGCTATTTATAAACAAACATCCTTTATGTGAATCATTTAGTTTTTATAAATTAAAACTTGAAAATCTTTAAGTTTCTTAAAAATATCTATTTTCTTCAAATGCATTTTTGTTCTAGGATTATAAATATATGCAGAGTGTTTCTTATGATCTAAAATTTAATATCAATTAATTTATTACTTTGATTGAAATCAAATAATTATAATTATGCATTCTCATCTTTAAACCCAAGTGGTGGATTCATCTCAAACATCAAAAATGCAAAATCTTCTGGACTTATCCATCCACTTCCTTTTGGATCATAATCTGACCATTTTAAAAAGAAATCTTCTATCTAATATGGATTTATGACTGCAGTATTCTCAAGCAAACATTCATGATATGATTCAATAATCATTGCCAAAAACAAAGAAATCATTATAATTCTAATTAAAACTAAGAAACTTATAAAATAAAAATATCCAAAAAAAGTACTACATCCTTACACCCCTTCATTCATTATCTATTCTGCAGATTATGAATGACAACCAGCCTTGTCTATTGTATAATCTAACATATAAAAAGGCCAATATTAGCCTGTTGTAATTTCTATTAAAATTAAAATAGCATCCCAAAAATTCTAGAAATTCTTATTCCTCTAACCTAATTCTTAATAAAAAGGATATTATGCATCTCGAGTAGTTGATTTAATTGTAGATAATGTTTAAATTCCAATTAAAGCATAAACTATTACAATTATAAGAATAAAGGCGACGACACTTAATAAGGTTGGCAAAATTTCTTATATGACATCAATAAGGACTTTTAGAGGTCGATTCAATTTAAGTATCTTATAGGTATTAAGAACTCTCAAACAACGAATTATCAAGGGAATCATAAAAATCTTAGGCATATCGATTTTACTATCAAGTATCAATAAAGCATCTGTAGAAATTAATAATAGTATGTCAAATTTATTCCATGAATCTTTGAGATAGAGATACCAAAATGCTGAAAATTTGATGAAAACTTCAATATGAAATAGGGTAATAAAGAGAATGTCTAAAACATAGAATGCTTATTTGGTTGTTTAATTAATAGTTTTACCATTGGCAGAACAACTATAATAAGGAAAAATCTTACAATATCAAATTCAAAAGTAGGAGTATGAGTATAATCAATTCAAAATATTTATAGGTAGCTATGTAGTAACATATCTATCTAAATTTATGTTCTGGTTTCTCAATTAATCTTATAAGGTTCTTCTTTTGCATAATATACATCATTTGCAACCATTCTCTTTGATGTTCATTCAGAGATTTGTAATTACTGATGTTCTCCTTAATAGTTCTATAGTTGTTGATGATCAAACCTGTGAATAGATTTAAAAGCATAATATTCAACAAAAACAATAATATATAGTACAGAAGTTAATAGTTGGCAGATGAATTAACTCTTGGATGCATATCTCTTTCTGTTATATCTGATACATAAAACATTTGACTTGTCCATCCTTCTCCAATAATTATTCTAAACAAACACAATAATGAATCTTAAACTGTATCAAAATTAGTTATATTATTAATCCATTCTCCATTCTAATCCAAGCAATCTTGCTTTGTATAAATGTTATCATAGCTTTGTACATTTGTACAAAAATACAACTTACCTTTCCATATTGTCATACAAAAAATACTTAGAATCCAAATACAGATACCTGTTACAAATATCATTGATGATAACAATGATATTGTTTGAAATAAAGATTTTGATATCAAATTTAATTCTTCACTTTAAGATCCTCTCTATATATCAATTCAATATAATTACTTTTGCAGATGAGAATACTCTTAAAGTGCGCAATGCACGAAATGCTTTCAAATATCCGCTGTTATAAAGATTTAGATCACTAATTGAACTTATAATTAATACAGCCAAATCAATATTATTTTGATTGTTGTAAATAAAGGCTCTATTATGTTCATTCTAATTCCAAATAAATCCATGTCCAAGAACCTTTAATAGGATTTCAAAAATAAATATTATCGTAAAAACAACGTTAAATTTCTATATTATATCTTTTTATTCATATATTGGTATATCAAGACCCAAAAGAATCAGGTTTAAAATTATTATTGAACTCATCAACCATTCAAAATATTTATTCTATAATAATTATTGTATTCTTTTTCTTAAAATACTTTTGTTATGTAAAACGAATAAGGCTGAGTTCATAAAGTATTGCTTATATGATTAATTTGTGCTAATTGATACTTTAATGTCATCATTACTTTTGAAAATAGTAATTTAAGGTAATTTTGATGCTGATCTTTGTAATATTTAATGTTTAGATTCTTGCTCTTCATCATCACTATCATCTGATAACTTCGATAACCTTCCAAAATATATTATCTTTTCAGTTTAAGGTGTTACAGATTATGATTATTATTGAACAACTGGAACTACTTTCGTTTCTTTAAAAATTATCTTATTTATAATTACTTTGCATAGATGAAATCACTCTCTAAGCACGAGCTTTAGACTTGTCTGCTTCATTTTTTGCCTCCTCGTAATTATCAAGCATTATTGTTAAAAAAGAAGACAGGATGAAAAATCTACATAAAATTAACACAAAAATAAAAAATGGATAAGGAATCCAGGTTTTTGTTTCTAATGTAGTGTAAAAAATGTTTTCCCATTAATCAGAGCAAATTATTATAAACAATGAAGACACTGTATTTCTGATACTATCAAAATTTGCTCTTGGTATATAAGAACCTTATTTATCATAATTACCTTGTTCATTAAAATGCAACATTCCAGCAAAATATTCTCTTCCCAATATCCCAATTACAATCATATATGTTAAAAAAACCAAAATTAATTTAGGAATATTGATGAATGACTTTTGTAAAGCTGATAATAGCACTTTATAATTTGACCAACTTGTTTATGTGTTGAAAAACCATAGAAGTCTTAAGCCTTTAATTGCATTTAGTACAAATGCGTAAGACATATCATTAATTTGAACTATAAAGCTAATAAAGTCAATAATAAATTCTGAAAGTAGAATATATTTATTTTCTTTTTATTTCCAAACATAAATTCTTGCTATGTCTTCTAAAATATATATAAAAAGAAAAACTAAATTAATAACAGTGATTTAATCTTCAAAATTATTGTGATAAGCCGATTCATCATTTAATGAAAACAAGATTAGATTAGTTATAAATAAAAGGGAATAAAAATATTTCACATAATTTGATGATATTATATTCTTAAGTTTGATTCTCAATTATGATCTTTATGCAGCTTTGTTATGTTAATTATGTATCAATTAAAGAGCTCTTTTTTTGCTTCTACTTTAATGACCAGGAATTAAGAAATATGATCGTCTTCTCTCATTATTTATCTAAATTTTAGTTTAACTTTTTATTTTGATCTTGGGTGCTTCTTCAGTTTATTAATCCATTTGATATTAATTTAAAAGGATGGCCACTAAAAGGTTTTACAAGAAAAAAGTTCCTATAATTATGTAAGACCATAAATAGATAGAGCTGATATACTTGTTAAAGGAATCTGCTAAATTTTATTATACTTCCACCCAACCTTCAATGAAATGGCAAATAAACAAAGTAAGCAAAGCATTTGGAATTTCATCAAAAGAGATATAATCATACTATGTGAACGGTTAGTGATAATATCCACTTTAACATACATAATCATCTGGACATTATCTACCAAATCCACACAATCTTGCTGGATAATCATCAATCTGTCCATCTTTTACACAATAATGATATAATTGATCACTCCATATTTAGACTCCCATAGTTGCATATATATAGGTAAATAAAGTAATTATAATTATGACATATGCAGTCATCATCAAAGCATGTTTTACAGTATTACTCAACTTCTTAACAATTAAAAAATATTTTGTCTAAACAATAAAATCCACCAAAAATAATGCCCTGAATATATATAAGTAGGATTATCGAAGAATTAGGGCAAATAACAAACATATACTATTTATAAATGCGTATGGGTCTTTGTAATATCCATATTTGCAATTCCACATTCTATGCATAAATTTAATTCATTACCCAAAAGATATTACTGATATCACAACTTAAATGCTAAATATTACATCACATGAGATTATTATTCCTTCTATCACTTCCATTGATATTGTTATATTCAAACCACTATTTTTATTATTATAAGGCTTAACAATTAATACACATACTATTATCATTGACTTAAATTATTTATAAAAATTACTAATAGAGAATGAATCCATTAAAATAGTTTCGACTAATTTATTTAAACACAAAAAATCCGAAATCTGTTAGTTAAAGAAAAATAATCTAATGAAAATCTGCAATAAGGATAATCATCGTCATCTTATTTTATTAAATTCTCATCTGACGCTTTTAAATTATCTGACTTATTAAACTATTTCCTGATCTCAAAATCCATCTCTTCTCCTTTTTTAGCTACAATTTATCTTCTATATTACATTAGTAATTTGGTATTATATCTAGCACTGATGATAGTACATCTTTCTCATACTCTTTAGAGGCATCCTTTGCTGATTTATTTTTGAAACAGTTTAAAAATTATTAAAACATAATATAATAATAATTATATCATCATCCTTTCAAAATTGATGTTTCAAAAATTTTCCATCAAGCTCATTACTTCTAATTCCTTATTTGATCTCAAAGTTTTGATCAGATTATTCTCATTTATTTAATCTTTAACTAACTCTTTTTATA
>CAJJDN010000067.1:153303-220545 GCA_905182985.1 Paramecium sonneborni
TAGAAAATCAAAACAAATAATGAATTCCAGTCTCTGTTTTGAATAAATTTGAAAAGCCAAACCTAATTTACATTCTGCAATATGACTACTTGAAAGGCTTAATACTATTCTAAATTTAAAAGATTGATCCTATTTTATGTGATTTGTTTATGTAGAGTTTATTAAAAAGTTAAAAGCCAAACAAATTTTAATATCCAAGATCTGATCTATTGTAGATAGGAAGAAAATGAAAAGATAAAAGGCTGAAAATTTTTGATTGAAAATATGCATTTTAATATCGATAAAATTTGCTGTCTAATTTAATTTATTAGATAGATTATTAAAAATTCAATTATGAGATAACAATAATTTGATAGTCTTCATGAGATCAATTTATTTATGTTTTGTTTTTATAGTTCAAAAATGTTGATAAAATTATTAAGACAAGAAAAGAAATATTTAATTGCTCATAAAATAGTTAGTAAAGAAATTTGATCGGTAAATATCATGTAATAATATTGAGGAATGATTTTAAAATTTACGTTTAGCAGGATGAAAGGTTATACATCTTGATGATTTAGTTTAAGATAAAGGGGAGAAGTATGCTGTAGAAAATTGTTAGGAATGTATCAATAGATAAAATAGGGAATACTATTTGTAATATTCTTAAGGAATGTTTTAGTGATTAAATGTGAAGTGATATAATAAGAAGTGCTTTGTATAATGAGTGTGGATGATTCAGAAGAGTGATTTGATAAAATTATGAGTTTGAAAGAGTTGATTGTAATGGTAGTAAGGATTGAGAATTGGTAAATAATATATACATTGAATATTATATATTAATAAAGAAAAATGCAATAATATTAGGAATTAAGTTTTGGGCAAGTATTGTCGATAGAGATTGCAAAGATAGGAGACAAGAAGAATTTGTTTGGAACAAAAGCATTGATAATGGTGATGATAAACTTTGTCTCATTGATGAGTTTTAGTTTGAAATTTGAAAAAAACTAAGGATATGAATATTTTACACATGTACAATAAGTTTAATATAGTAGTTTTTAAGTGTATTCACTCGACCACCAAATGTATTGTTAATACCAATGTGTATTTTAGTATTGTTGTTATACTTATTTGCATATGGTTGTCTGTTATGGATGTCGTATTGGCAATATAGGAGTCAAAACAAGATGACGATGTCGAAAAACAAATTCAAGAGATTACACATCGTGCTGTCGTTAGGGAGTGAAATTGCAGTGTGGCTTAGCTGTCCAATTGTAGACACTTGATTAAATTCTAGTTATCTATAAACTTGGGGTTGTTCAATAAGCAAAGTAGTGCCTGGAGTGCAGTGCCAATCGTAAACATTTTTCTGCACTCTATTATTGTGCTAATTTACTTCTATTTCTATCGTAGTTATCAATTCAATTAATTGGGATTATACAGGACATTTAATATGGCATCATATTGTTACTATCTAATTGTTATATTTATAGTAGCAATAGATTGGAACACTGATTTGCAGATTCAACCATTTATTTTATGGCTGCTAAGTATTTTCTAATTGATTGACATTATATTGTTTTTGCCATACAAGGTGACATTTGAAAACCAAATGTATTTGTTTGGATGTGCAGCATTATTCACAGTTTCTTCATTGGGTTCTCTCTCATAAATAACATCCTATATAAATGAAAACAACATCTTTGAGACCTTCCTCTTAGCTTTTCCTATATTCTTTTACTTATTTAAATAACTTTAAGCTTGGAAATGGAAGGACTTAATTTTATATATGCGAACTGGCTCCATGAAATAGATGGACATAAAAAAGCTTTGTTCATCTATTGAAGCACTAGTATGGTATGTCGAATAAGCCAGAATAGATTCATATTTATTTTTTCTTTCACTTTTTGTTTTGAAATACCATACTCAAAACTGTAATGATCCTAGTTGTGAATGCAAAGAAGAATTATCTAAATCCAACTCTTAAAATGCAGAAAGTATGACTCATAGATCATCATTTCAATCTAAAACTGCTCTATTAAGTAATGGCGATAAAAACAGCAATCCTTAAAATATTTCACAAAATTTGGATGTGAGTCAATTTCAAAAGACCATTAAAGATGGTAGTCGTAAAAATGATTCTTTTGTTGGTGCCTAAGCACAATATGAACAAGTCATTAAACCAACAAAAGCTATAATATTTCAACCTATGAAATTTGTCTAGAATAATGTCATTAATGAAGATCTCATATCATAATATGTCAAAAGGTAGTTTCATTAAACTATTTAACAATTGTCATTTTCTTTGCATCTGGATGAAGTCGAATATTTATCATTAAAGTACATTTCATTTATGTTTTCCTTTAAGTAAAATAGTCTGTCATCTCTAACAAAACTTAAACAAATTCAAAGTAGAACTGTTTAATTTTCTTATTTCTTTAGAAATGTTACCAAAGTAACTGAATCGTAATTTATTGATGCTCTCAAATTAAAACATTAAGAAGACAAAAATTCATTTGAAGATTAAGTCAAAATGAATGTTACGGAAATTTGGAGATTAGAGATAGTTAAAGATGACATAGTAAAAAACATAGTTTCTGTATTGAGAAAAAAGATAGCATTATGGGAAGACTTATGCTCTGGTGATATATAGAATATGGATCGATTCTTAGATGATATAATGAAAATCTCACTTTAGATAGAATTAAGTCGTCAAAGAGTCGATATGATACTTAGCGACTTTACAAACTAAGTTCAAAGAAACTATAGTTATTATCTAAAATATTAATGTTTTAGATCTCTCTTCTTTGATTCAGATTATAAATAAGCTGTTCTATTCTAAAGAAAAGTAGAAGATTCATGGTAATTGAGTAGAGCTGCTCATAAGTAAGGTTAGATTGGCAATTTTCAATGGCTTTCAGGAGATTTAGTAACCTTAGAAGTAAGTGCTGGAGTTTAAAGTGGTCAAATCATTAAAGGTGTTTCCAATAGACTTGTCGATATGTTAGGGTACGCAAATTATGAAGATATGATACAAAACTTACGTATCAGAGGATTATAATCCTCTCATTAAAGTTAGAATTCAGATAAACTATAAATTTCTAGTATTATGCCTCCATATTTGACTGCTTCTCATAATTATTTTATTTCAAGATTTATTCATAGAGGTTACACTTATTATTATGATAAACCTATTAGTTCTTATGGTTGTGATGCCTAAGGCTTTGTTTTTCCTGTCAATATCAATTTGTCATTTAATTTTTAAAATCTTTCTGACTTCACACTCTTAGGATCTATTTTAAAAATTAAAGATGATGATGAATATCTTATATTTGATGAATGGGGTCGTATTTTGGGAGTCTCCATTCATACTTTTGATAAATTAATATTGAAAGGAGCTTTAGATGAATTTGGAATGGTAAAATTCAAATCAATCAATTAAAAACTAGAAAAACTTGGACATCTCAAAAATGCCTTACTTAATAAAATTGCAAGAGATGATAATGCTAAATTATTCAAAAAAACTATTACAATGCATTAAAAACAAGGTACTACCAAAAGTCAATTAAAAAGAACATATCAAAAACCTTCTGATATTTTATTATAATTTGGAAGTATTTAACACTTTTTACCATAAGTTGGAAAATCTATTACAGATTTACTTGCTAAAGATATATTTAAAAAATTATAAAGAGAATCTTAAGAATAATTTAATAAACTAACAGACAATTAAAAGGTATAAGAGGTAAAACAATAAAATAACAACAAAGTTTTTGAAAAATAAGCAAGCAATATCTTCTAAAGATAAATTAGTTAATTTATTGACCGCTAATAGAGTTTAAATTAAGGTGGGTTGTCAAGCGCTATGCTTGATAAGGATTAATATAGAAACTTTATAATGAATAATTTTATTGACGAAAAGGGATTGATGAAAAAGAATATGTCTTTATTATAGGATGAAAAACTTGTACTTTATGCACCCAGAAATTATAATGAATTGATTGAATATTTTAATGATGCTGGTGAACGATTTATGGAAAGTAAAAATGATATGGAAACTAAATCTATTCGTAGATAATAAATGTAAAATAAATATTCGTACATAAAATAACAATAGAATTGTTATCATTTATTTGATGCAGAATTCTAAGATTTTATTGATAATAAAGTCAGAAAATATTATTCTAAAGCCTTATTAAAAGAAGCCCTTGAAACACATGATGCCAAACTACTTTAATAAGTCAGGTACAAGTGTGTATCATCAATTGATGTAGGAGTAGGTGGGATAAGTGACAAAGATTAATTTTTATATTTTGTGTGTAAACTATCATCATTAAATTTGTAAACGGCAAAAAGAAAAGATGTTTTAAAAATTCATATGAAGAAAGAAAAAAATTAATAATTTGATGGTGGGGAAGAACTAAGAAAAAGTTTGATTCAGTAGGCTTCATCAATAGATTCCTTTGATAAAGAGAAACCAAGGAAATCTTTATCAATTCAATAATAGGAAAGTTTCGGTCCTCCTTAATAATAAATAAAATATAAAGGAGAAATTGATCAGCCAATTATAGTCACTTTAGCTATTCCAGATAGCAGAAAATATATGTCTTCACTTGATAGAGATGATGGTCCAAATATGAAGGTGAATTTTGAAGCTCAAAATTAAAAATTAAATGAATCATCATTTGATATAGAAAATTCGATGAAAGAAAGCTTAATTTAAAATGGTGGTAATCATTCAATGACTTAATCATTGAATTTAAATGTCCCTTAATTAATGAGATAAAACTCAGTTGAAAAAATGAAATAAATGCAAAATACAAGTAAAGAATATTTAAAAGAACAATCAAGTAGTCTTTCTGAAAAAAAAGAGGAACCACCCAAGAAAAAACTTAAATTATCATTTTTAAGAAAGATGGAAAAAGCTTTAGTTCCAAAAGAGCCTCCTTCTGGTACTCCTACAACTCCTAATGCTCCCCCATCATTTTTATAACCAATTCAATAATAATAATAATAATAATAACCAGAAAAATAAGCATCTTCTCTTTCTGTTCCTGAAGAAAAAAAGAATTCCTTTTTAAGTCCAACAGGCTTATTTGCTAAATTATTTGGAAGATTAAATCTAAGAAGAGTATCAAATATTGAAATAAAAAATGATTAATTTGAATCATAAGAGTAAGGTTTTAGAGAAAATTCTGAAAATTCTGAAAAAGAAGACATGAAAAGAAGCGGAAATAGTACTCCATCAGGAACTAATTCAATGTCTAGTAATAATATCACAAGTTAAGGAGATTAAAAAGAGGATGATGAAGAATTAAATAATGATGATGAATTAGTAAATATTTTTGAAGTAATGAGTTAAGCTTCTAATCATTAATCAATTAAATCTATTTCTGCTATTTCTATGGCTACTCACATTTCATTAAGATGTCTTAAATATTAACCAAGGTAAGCTAAATCACTCTAAATATTTAAAATTATTTTAATAATTTTAAATATTTCATGTATAATTAGCTTATTATTAACAACACAAAATTATTTTGATAATTTAAGTGTGGATAATCTAAGTATGAGAATCAATAATCAATATCGTTATTCAGCTATAGTTCTTTAATCTTCTAATTCTATTGATCAGCAATCCTTAATTAAATTCGATCAGATTCCTAATATAACCAAAATGAATCAAATTATCTCCTATTGCTTTAATCTTAGTCTAAATATAAGTCAATCATATTTTGATGTTATTGAATCCATCTAAAATGCTGTTTCATTTCCATTACCTTAACCTGATGTATTACTAATTCCAAATGACTACTAAATTGCTTCCCTTTAATAGTTCTTAACTTAGTAAAAAATAGAAATTGATTCTATCCAATAAATTAATGCATATAATAGAAGTGATCTTGCATTTAAATAATTATATAATAAATCCATTGATTATCTACTGAACAGACTAGTTTTTACTTAATCCTAGATTAATTATATGAGTAATCAGTTGAGAACTAGCAAAAATAACAATGTTCTCAATAAGGCTCTAATTGTAACATATTTAATGGCTAGTTTTGGTGGTCTACATTTAATTGTTATTCTTTTGATTGTCCCATTTATAAAATAAATTAACAACATATATTTTCGAGTCCTCTCTATTGTTAGTAGAGTTACTTAGGAAGAAGCTGAGGATGAAATCAAAAAATTAACACTATCTTAGCATTTACTAGAAACATAAGATGATTCATGGGTTACATAAAACTAAATTAAGCTAATCTTTTATAATAAAAGTAAAGATATTGATTTAAATGAAAAATACACTAAAAATGGTAGTATCAAAGCAAAAGGAAAAGAAAGTTCATACTTTTTTTCCAAATTAAGTGATTCTACTCTAAGCATTTGGAAAGACATGGGATTATACATCATGATTTCATCAATTTCTATTGGATATTTAATTTTTTCGATTATTATTATTCAAACCTAAATTAACACTTTTACTCCTTTTATTGACAATTTTGATTAAACTGTTAGCACAAGTGTGTATAGTACAAGCTTAATTTCAAAATTATCCATCACTCCTTAAAGATATTTAAATTTATAGCCTAATAGTATTCCAACTTAATTTACTTTGTTGAATTTCTAATAAAATCAATAGATTTCATACTTTCTTTAAACAATTTCCTCTGATACTAATTAAATTAAATCATATATCACGGATATGTCAAAATTTTTAGAGTAATTAAATTTAGATTATGGATATGATTCAAATTCTTCTAAAATTAATATTTCTTCTTAAAATTATCAATCAAGGATATCCTATATATAATAATTAAGTGTACTAAGTGAAATTAATCATTTATTAAAGGATAACATATGTTATTATTCAGCAGAGACACTTTGTCAAGAATCAGCATAATTTGATTATTTTAATACAGGTTTAATGGGAGCCTTAGATGTCCTTTAAAAAATGTAATTTAGCTATTAAACATTTTTAAATGAGTATCATTAAATTTAATATTCAGATTAATCAGATAATACACAATAAATCAACAATTACTATAATACTTAAGATTACAAATTTTTAGTTATGTATGGATAAGAATTAATCTTCAAAACTTTTGATAGATTAATATTATTATTGGAAACATTTTTGAATGATGAAAAACAATCAAAAAATTTATTGATACAAAATTTATTTATAGGTATCGGTATACCCATAATGTTGATGACAATGCTTTTGGCTGCCCTGGAGATGATTTTACTCAAGAAAAAAGTTAGGAGAGTAATGTTATCTCTTACTTTCCTCCCTACATTTAAGTTTTAGGATAAGATTGTACTCTCCCTCATTAAGGCTATCCTTAAAATTTGAAATAAGGAATTTAATTTTATAAAGAATCTTATTCAGTTAAATTCGCAAATCAATTTTATATCTTATATTTATATATTTATATAATTTACAAGGCTTGGAATTATACTTCAATTTTTCTCAATTAAAAAAGAAACAATTTCAAAAATTAAATTTCTAAATAGAAAATCCTCACTTTTTTTTTCTTCTTACATAAGAAAAAGACATCTTGATGAATAAACAGAAATATGATTATTAATTTTTTAAATAAAAAACTTAAATTGAGATTATCATATATAGAGATTACAATCATTTCTTAAATTTTTTAATTCCTAAAATGCCCCCAATTGATAGTTTATTTTTATTGATAGCTTTTAAACCTATCCTTTTTTATCCAGGTTTTAAAATCCCAATAACGAAATGATACTTTAAAATGTTTTAAGTACCCATTTCACTTTCCACTGATGGAGCTTCATTATAAGTAGTTTCAATTGAAGTCCTTTTGCTCCATAAACTCATTGAACTTTTATCGCCATTCTCTTATTGCTTTTCCATTATCTTAATTTTTTTAATTTTGATGACTGAGAGAAAATTAAATATTAGTATTGAAATTATATTATATCATACAACCATAATGCGTCAGGTCTTATAATATTTTATTTTATTATGTATTCAAATTCAAGATCCAAAAATTTTTTAATAATTTATTACATTATGTTTATAATGATTTCGAATCATTTGGAATTTAAGATTTAGAATTTAAATATTTAATATTTTCTTCGAATTTTATTTCAAAATAAGAATAAAAGGCATCATTTTGTTTAAATGAAAAATAATAATGGATATCAAAACAAAATTACATTGATTCAGATATTCCTCCTCTATATTGTATAATTTAATTTATTATCACATTATATTCAAATCAATTCATATAAAAAATATTTCATCAGTATTGTAAATTTGTTCTGTATATTTATATTGTCTATTTTTATTGTATATTTATATTATGTATTTTTTTGGATCATAGAAAGTAGTGAATAGTAATTTTTACACTCTATATTTAATATTTTCATAAGAATTCATATGTAAATTATTTCAATGGATTCTTTTGCGTATAATATAAGACATTGATTTGAATTATGTAAATTATAAAAACTTGTTTTTAATCTAAAGAGATAAAGGCTTGACTGTAGAAAAGATTAGTATATTTATGATTTATAATTTTTATAAAATAATAAACTGAATGTCTTCAAAAGATAAAGATAAAAAGAAGAAAGCGAGTAAGTTGGAAAAAAAAGAGACAAAAGTAATTAATCCATCTGAATTAGAATCATCTTAATTAATAGCTAGAGTTACTAATAGATTAGGTGATAAAGAAACTAAAAATATTGGTAATACTTTAATTAAAAATAAGCCAATAATGAGGATGATCCTTATACAAAAACTTTCACATCATTTAATACTGATGATGGAGCTTAAATAAATAATTTTTCTGGAATTCAAAATCAATATTAATTAAGTTATAATAATCTAAGAAGCTCAGATTAAAATACAAACCAATTAAAATCAGAATCAATTTAAGAGTATCGTAATCAATTTAATTAAAATCCTTATTATTAATAATAATAAATATCAACCTAATAAAATTATGATCAACATTATCATTAGGATTATAATAAAATTTATTAAGAATAAAGAGATTATAGATATGATCAATTGAGGAATTAAGTAAATTTAAGCTTGTTGCCTAAGAGATAAGAAATTTTATAATAAATTAAAAAGGTTAGTACTTTTATATGATTAGATAGAGAATAGGATAGGAGACATCAAATATTAAACCTAAAAAATTGAAAATACTACTAGAGAAGAGTGCTAACTTATAATTGATAGATTAAAATATGCAGAATATTAAATGCTTTATAGTTTATATTAAGATAAATAGGAACTTATAAGGTATACATTTAATAATATATATTCAAAGTAATATTGAATAAATTGATGAAATATCATCTCGTATTTTATACAATAGTGAATAAATACTTTAAACAAATTATTTGTATAATATAGAGAGATTAGCTTCTATAAGAATTAAAAATTAAATTGATATTTATTCTAATGATTTGCCTTAAGAAATCTTTTAATTAAAATAATTATAATTATAGAATAAAAATTTATAAAAACTGATGGATTTTAAG
The DNA here is from genome assembly GCA_905182985.1 of Paramecium sonneborni. Lineage (NCBI taxonomy): Eukaryota > Ciliophora > Oligohymenophorea > Peniculida > Parameciidae > Paramecium > Paramecium sonneborni. The sequence goes on from CAJJDN010000067.1 coordinate 162,811, forward strand.
AATGAAGTTATATGGAAATTAATAAGTGATTCTAAAATAGATTAATTAAAAATTAAAAAAGATTTAGAGAGAGAAGATAATAATGAGATTTAGAAATGTTATAATTTAGTGAATTAATAATAATAAGAATTAAGTAAATATAAACTTTAATGTATATTTTGTGGAATTAATTTTGATTATCAATAAATTAATACAAATTGTGATTAAAATTTTTAAGATGCAAGTTTATTTATTATATTAAATAGAACTTTAATTTGAATGTTAAGAGACTCCTTAAAAAGAATTTATCGGTACTTAGAGACATTTTTTTAGCAAAAATTAGAATCTTTAGCAATTATGATTGCATTACTAAAATAAAAAAGTATGATAAATTAATAGTATAAAATCATTTATTAAAATTTTTAATTCTAATTTCTTTGAAACCTAAAATTACATTTTCATCAAAGCCTCCATAAATTCTTTCTGTTTCTTATTAGAGCGTATTTTAATATATAGGTAATTATGGTTATTATTATTGTTATGACTCATGACTTTATCTAGAAACATGATGACCTGTTAAATTATCTTAAAACCTGATATCAGTTGTTCTTCTTGAACTAAAACCATCAGAAACAAAATCAGTTTGGCGACTAAATTTAATTAAATTACATACAATTATGGACTATAGTATTCTAAATCTATTGTCATTTCATCACTTTCTGTAAAATCATCTTATCTTCTGATAATTTTTTAAACTAATAACTTTGAGTATGATTACCATGTCTTAAATAAGATTAAAACATTTAGATAATCATGAAGAATATTAAAATTAGATTTAAATTAGAAATTAGTAAGATATAAATTATTCCTTTTATAAGCCTTATTTCTTCTATAATATATTAATCTAATTTGCATTTCTTTATTGAATTATTTGATCTTTCTAATTGATTCTTAAGGTCCCTCCTTAAAAATATCATCATGATAACAACATCTAAATAAATGATACAATAATTAATTATATTGAATATAGCCATATGGATCACTATTATTTTATTATATAAAATATACATACCTTCTAAGATTTAATTTTGATGCTAATTTTGCAGCATCCCATAAATTATCTTCTTTTCCTCCTCCTAAAGGTTAACCAATATCTAATAAGAATCGACATAAGAATTTATAGTGCATACTTTAACCATTATTATCAGCTGAATATTTACACCATGTAGTTTTTATTTTATCAATTTATTCAACGTATGTCTAAATCATTGAATTTTAAACCTAAAAGAATTCTTCAAATTATTCTATCAAACCTAGAACAAATAAATTTAATAGAACATAATTCGAAAATAACATAAAAGTAATGAAATATAATTAATTGAAATCTGATCCACAATAATCTGGATTCTCAAAACAAAATGGATTATGATGCATAGTATCAGTCATTATTGTTCTAAAATCATCTCCTGATGCACATTTATATAATGCTAATAAAGCATATTCAAAGTTTGTAAAATTTATATATTCATCAATAACTGCTCCTTTTTTTATTTTCCCAAATAATTAACAACCAATTAATGCATAAATAACCATTGTGATAATTAGAATTGATATAAGTTTAGCTAAAAAAGGTAAAGCAAAACCCATGACTCTAAACAATCTTTATAAATTACTTAAACCTTGAAATATTACTAATAATCTTAATTATCTAGTCATAAATGCTAATCTCAATATTTGGTAATTTTATGAATATACATTTGACTCATAATAATGGATAACCCAATCATATTGGATATCAGCAACCACATCAATAATTGATATGAGTATTAAAAAAATATAATATCTTCTCCAATAATTATCAAAATATCTATTAATACCTAATTACATAAATAGTAAAATAATCCAAATACCATAAAAAAGAATTAGAAATCTTTAAATTAGATTAATATTTCTGATTTATTCTTACTCCATATCATTATGATATTACAATTGACAAATCAAATCAATCAATAGTAATAAAAACATGAATTATTAACTAATTAAATTATTTACTATAAATGATGATAATCTTCTAAAAAGTCTAGTTGGTGGAGTTGAAAAACCAGGAGAATCTTTTAAAATGATAGGACATAATTCAACAAATTCTTTTTAAAATCTAGTCATATTTTACATTTCTATTTTTTATTAATTGACTCTTAATTTAGAGAATAAAGTGCCTGTAAAAAAACTAAGAAAAAACATAGAACCAATAAAACAAAATGACATAAAATATGCATATGTAGATAAATAAGAAGCAAATGCAGCAGGTCCTTAATTACTTTATCTACTATTTTCAGCTACTTACATAATTTCTCCCCATCCATCAAAAGTTGATACTACAAATAAAGTTGGTAAAGCTATTGTTATATTATCAAAATTATGTTTATAATTAATCCATTTTTTATTATTTTCATTACAGACAGATTAATTAACATTGAATTACATTTTATCTTCACAAAAACCAAATTAACTTTCATATAAAATTATACCAAATACACCAAACATTATCCAAACAGAAATTAATGTTAAAAGTATTTTTATCATATCCAATAATGATAAAGCTAAAGCAGCTCTAATATTTTCAAGCCATTTAATTCTATACATAAGTTTCATAGGTCTCAAATGTCCAAAAAATAAACAGATATCTATTATTGGATTTTATTTATAAGTATCAACAAAAAAAGCAAATAAATAAATTAGATCTACGATTTACCAAGAATAATTTAAATAACTACCCTTATCCATAAATAATCCTTTAGCTATTATTGAAATAATATCTTCTAAGAATTTAAATACATTCAAAATTGATAATATTATATACGGATATGAACTCTTTTAATCTTCGTAATCATGATAAGTTCTTACTATCATAAGAAATATAGAAGAAACTAACACAATATTAGAAAACCATAAAAATATTTAAGATGTACATATATTACAACAAATAACTCTAATTTAGCTATTTTTAGTAAAGAAATACAAGGCAGTTTCACATTCTATATCTTAATATAATTTTGGATTTGCCATCATAATCTATTTGCTTAATTACTCTAATATAGATAGTAGTTTATACTTAAAGATTTTTAAAAAGTTTTGATTATATCTAATTTAACTTGTGGTTATTCTTTATCTTCAATTTATTCAAAAATCTAATTATATGAAAAGTATTATGATTTAACTTTTAAATCATGCATAGAATCTATTTCTGTATTTTGAATTTCCTCTTCTAAATTACTTGAATTTTGATTTTATAATATTTATTTTTCATTACAATCATCTTCATTTTTTTCTTCTAAATATCTTCCAAATCCATCTAATAAAATTGCTAATACTAAACCATAAGTTAAATAGTTTAAAATTAAAACCATAGAAAATGAAAAAATAATAGCAGCTGTTAAATTTAATTAAGATCCTATAACATATACTCCATACCAATCATCATTTGTCATAATATTAAAAATAGTCATTCCAGCTTTTAATGGATTATCAAACGAATGTAATTATCCTAATGGATCATTTTAATCAAATTATCCAGCATAAAGATCCATTCCAATCAAACCATAGATGGTTATCATAATAAACATAAATATAGTTAAATAAATATATTATTTAAATGTTATTGATGCTATCTTACCAATAAGTACAGCCATTTAATTATATTTTAAACATCTATAAAATAAAATACATTTAGTTCCTCTTATCATTCTTAAATATTACTATGTTAAATGTAAATATTCACTAAAACTAAATTCAATAAAACTAGCAATCATAATTGTAGCTTGTAATACATTTTCTTTACTTGAAAAAAACCTTTTCAATGGAAAAGTAAACATTTAAATACCGATTTCTATTAATAAAAATATAGTTGAAATATCTTCACATTTTGATATTAAACTAGCATCTGCTATTCCATATAATGATAAAAACATAAAGTTAATAAGAATTATAAAATCAAAGAAAAATTAAGTTATTTTATTATCAATAAAAATAAGAGTATATCTTCTTAAAATAAGTAATTTTCCACCAAGAGTTCTCATCCATATTAAAGCATTATAATTGTTTAGACTATTGAAGATATCTTGAAACTACTACATTCGAATATGATTCAATTATAAAACATTATTACCTGACCAATTTTTTGACTTGATAATCTTTTATTCTCTTTCTCTTTAAAATATTTGTAAATATTTTTCTTCATTTGATTCTACTATTTATTTTGTTTTTGGTATTTTTGTATTTATTTTTTCTTGTATTTAGTCATAATCTATATAAAAACCATGAATGTATAAATATTTCCTCATTCCTTTTATTAGTTCAAATGGCATTTTTCTTTCAACTCTATATCTTATATTTTCATTTCCAAATAAATCATTTTATCTTGATCTTATTTATGGTGATTATGATCCATGACTATCATCTTTAATACTAAAAGATCTTTATATTGTTATTCTTCTTGTACTCTTATGTATTGGATAACGACTTTAGGATGCATCTGATTATTAACGTGGTACAATTTTTATTTCTTACTTTGTAAACATTGGTTAATAATATATTTTTATTTTAACTTTATGTCCAATTCTATAATCTAAATCCATATATACCTCTTTTTTTATACCAATACATCTTTTGAACTTTTAAATTTCTAATCCACATTATGATTCACTGAATTATTAAATTAAGTAAATTAATATTCACTTAATTTCAAAAGTATAGATATTTCTATTGGATCATCAGAATACATCTTTATATTTATTTTATTTTATTCTATTTATAAAGCCTTAAATTTTGGCAAAAGCCATTATTTAATTGAAAAATGTTTAAATTAATTCCAAAAAGATTTCTTTTAATATTTCTAAAATTATTTAATTAAATACCTACTTTGCTTCATCTATTATCTTTTTTTATTTAGATGACAATAATCTCAATTAATTATTTATTTTTTCATTCTTATATTCCTCATCACTTTATTCCATTAAAGGATTATTAGTATTAAGTAAAAGTTTATGTCTTTTCAATACAGAATAAAAACCAATATATCTCAGGAATGATAAATCATAATATGAAATCACATCTTTACTTAAAAACATCTCCTATCTTATCAAACTATGATCATTTTTTTATTTTGATAATTTTTCATAATCCTCACATTCAACTGTTGCCTCTGAATAATGAATTTTAAGAACAGCTATCATTAAATTGATAGAAAAAAAACCACATAAAAAAATAATTCCTAAATAATATATCCATATTTAAGGATGAAATATTCTCATGGTAAAAAACATCACCCAACTCCAATCATCCATTGTTATTGTTCTTAAAATTTATCCAAAAGAAAATATCACATTATTAAAAGATGTTGGCAATTTAGGCGTTTCTGATGAGAAAATACAAATCATTCCATCTGGACAAATATTTTAATAACATTAAACCCATTCATCAATTTTCTCTCCAACCATAGGTTAGCATCGATAATTAAATAATCCTTAAAATAATGATACTCCAATTATTGAAAACAAGAGTGATAATATAAGTAAAATAAAAATAGCTTCAGCTAAGAATATTAATGATTTTTTAAGAGCTATTAACATATATTTAAGTCTAAGTAATCCATCTCCCAAATATAATAATATAGTGATAATTCTTAATGGGGAAAGATCAAAAGATATACTTTAAGGATAAAAATAATGCAAGAAGCTAATTAATGTGCATACTAAATTAAACATATCTTCTTTGCTATGTAAAAAATGTATGGTTGGACAAATGCCTCCAGCTGCAATAATTCTAATAGCAATTTCAACAGCAAAACAATAAAATATAAATTATTTGTATTATTCATTTGTAACTGGTGGATATTAGTTGCTTAATGTAAAAAATGTTAAATTACAAATAATGAGAATACCATTAATAATTTTAAATTAAACACTATCTAAGATTCTTTAAAAATACATAGGTATACATAAAGATGAATAAACAATGTATTTTCTTATTTTTAGAAAATTAAGATGGTCATTGTAATTCTAAAATAAATTGAATTTTATTACATCTAATTCATATCTAAGTCGTTCTAAGCCATGGAGTGGTATAAGTACAACATAATATGGATCTTCAAATGGATTACGTTCAGCATGTTTTTAATATTTTTTGAGTATTCTTGGATCAACCTCCTCCTAAAAATCTTGTTTTTCTTCAATAGGGTGAACTGATAATCCATTTATAAAGCTTCTATTCTCAAAAGAATCTTAATCTCTAGAAAGTAAGTTATCTTATGAATTCATATCACTTATCAGGCTCTAATCACCTAAGCATTTTTTGATATTTTTGATAAAATAATGCTACTTATTCTATGCATGCTCTAGATCAGAAGATTAATGACAACTTAATTATTCTGGTTGTTAATGAGAAAACATTAGCCCTTCTTTAAAACTCAAATTAGGTACTGCTATTTTTTTTTCTTCTATGTCTGATTTTTCATCAACATTATCGCATTCACTCGATTCTGAAGAGTTATCCTCATTTTTTTTCTAAGGCTAAAAACTTTTTGAAGACTTCAATATTGTTTATTGACGATGTTATTTAAGACTCTTCATCTCCCTAAAATATTTTGTTGGACTTTTTTTCTTCATTTGATTAGATATAGTAAATCTTTGACTCTTTTGTTTTCTTAATTCCTACTATTAACTTTAACACTTCTGCGGTGATTAATTTTCTTTTGCAAGCATGTTTATATATGAAAAATTAATATAATTTTAATCATTTAAATTATCTATTGTTATATCGGTTTACTCTATTTTTTATTTTATTCAAATACAGAATAATAATTAGGTCACTTGAATAACAATAAGATTTATAAATTCTATAAATTATTTTAATAACCTAATTTAAGTAAATTTAATTACATTTCATTTCAAAATAATCTAATCTACTGCATATAAGTTATGTTTTAGAATTGATAATTTTCATTCCAAAATTATTAAAATATTTCATCTTTAAATGAATTATATTAAAATTGTTAAATAATTAAACAATTTAATTAAAAATTTACTTTTTAACATCTTAATTAATTATATCTATCTTCATTTTATCTTTTTAACTTATACATATATTTTTTTTAAAATCACAATTTATTTTATTATAAAAATAAATTAATTCATAATATTTATTTTTTTTTATTACTATTATTTTATGGAACTAGAAAATATGTCCAAATCAACTTATATTTTAAATTAATTGCAAATAAATTACTAATCAGTTTTAAAAGGTTAAAAAATAGAATTAGATATTTAAGAAAGCAATAGGTTTTCTAAACCTATAACCAATAACTAGAATGAAAAATCATAAAATTCTGATAATTATTGTCATAAATTTTTGAGTATATCAAAGATATTAAATAAAGAACAATTAAATGATTATATTTTTATAGAAGCAATAAAGAATATTTAAAATTAAACAGGAAAGGTTAAGGTTATAGGTAAAATTAGTAAAGCTATGAAATTGAAACCTTATTATTTTTAATAGTATACTCAAATAAAAATATCAGGTATATAAAAATTATATAGAAGATTAAATTTAGAATGAAAATTCATGTTATTTAGAGGATAAATCAGGCAGAATCAAATTATAATTAACAAATAGTAAGCTTTGTCTACCAAATAAAACTTGGAAAGAGATAAGAATTGATGATTTAATAGCAGGAATACTTGTTTTAATTGAAGGATAAATAGTTGGAAATAATATTGTTAATGTAGAAAATATTTATTTGCCTGATTATATTGATCCTCCTATTTACACTCCATTAAATTAAACATCGTATGTTTGTTTTATATCTGGATTAAATTATGATGTGCAAAATGATTTGACAAAATTGAGACATTTAATACAATTTTTGTAAGGAAACTTATATTGTGGTCAAGGCAATGAAGTATATAAAACTATTAGATATATAGATTTCCTAAAATTTATCATAAATTATCATAGCAGGTAATTTATATGGAAGATAAGGAGATAAAAAAGGCTGTTTAACAGGTTCAATAAAAAAGGAATAAGATTTTAAGGATCTTTATTCTTCAATATAAGAAAATGTTAGAGGAGTAGATGAATTAATAAATGAACTATCAAGTATTTGTCCAATTGCTATAATGCCTGGATAAAATGAACCTGTATCATAGATGTTTCCTTAAGCTCCTCTTTAAAGAGCTCATTTTGGTGAATCTTTTGAAATTAATACTAAGGTTACATTTTTAACAAATCCAACAGAATTTAGTATGGGAAACATTAAATTTCTTGGAACAAGTGGATAAAATATTGAAGACATTAAAAAATATTCAACTATAAAATAATAATTAGATATTGATTTGATTGAAATGACTTTATTTTATGGACATATTGCCCCTACATTATAAGATACTCTAATGTAAAAAAAATTGTATAACTTTTATTTAGTTCATAACTGTAATTTAAAAATGATCCATTTATTATTTAATAGTTTCCTAACATTTATTTTGTTGGAAATATGAAAAAGTTTGGAACAAAAAGAATATCAGAAAACTTAAGAATTATTAGTATTCCTTCATTTTTAGAGACTAATACAATTAGTTTATTGAATTTAAGGACATTTGAATGTTTTTCATTAGAAATCAAATGAAATAAAAAAAAGAAGTAATTTAAATATATTTTTTTGTTTAAATAATGATTACTAATATATTAATAATATAATAAAGTAAATATGATTTTTGATAAAATAAATGTAATATTGAATTTGTAAATAATCATGAGTTTAATGACTGTTTGAATTATTTATTTAAAATTCAAAAAAATGGATAATTATAAGAAATACCTCTTTGATGAGAAATTTTAAGAACCTTAACCTCGTAATACTTACTCATTTTAAGCATAAGAAAGTTAAGAGGAGTAATAAATAGAATCAAACTTTGATGATGAGTATAAAAGAGATTTCTTATAAAACTAAATAAAAAATGTAAAAGAAAAACTAATAATGATGGGTTTTCCACCTTTGGGAGATTTATATAGTAATAATAATTCTGAAGTAGATCTTACTGTAAAATTGTAATTAGAAATTAATATTTTTTTTATAGATTAGTGGCAATTATTAAATAAAGAAGAGAGGATATGGATTTTAAAAATAGTTATCATGAGAAAATGAGTAAACTAGAAGCTGAAAAATAATAATTATCTTAGAATTTAGATAGGGTTAGTAATAGTCGTAAAATTCTTGAATAAGAAAATAATAATTTATAGGCAAAAATAAAAAGTGTTGAGAAAGTATAAAAAGAATAAGTGTATAAATTATTACTAAAATTAGAAACAAATTAATAACAGAGAAAGAAGATTATTAAAAATAATTATCTAAATTATAAAGTCGTTCAACGTAATTTGAACATGAATTAAAATAGCGTGATCTTGAAATATAAAAGATTAAAGAACATATAAAAAAATAATAAGTTTCTAAAACATATAAGAATAGTGTAGAGATTACATAACCTATAGAATAAGGAGGACCTAGTTTATTTGTTGCAAATGGAGAATATGAATTTAGTTAATTAGTAATGAAAAAATGGGAAGAAGTTAATAATAAACTTTTAAGAGAGAATGAATAATTGAGAGAAAATTTAATAAAGATTCATAATGAATTAGGAGAAATTCTTTAAATAAGAAGAGAAGTTTATATAAAGAGAAGAAAAATTGATTTTGGAGATGAAAACATTCCTTAAGATTTAGACAATCCTTTATAAAATATGCATCAATTTAAAACTGATTTATATAAGGCTCCACTAGAAAGTAATGGAAAATAAGCTATTTAAATGCTTACAGATAATTTATAGACCTTTAAGGAATTAATGAAGAAGTTTGATTAATAATATGAGTTATAATTGAATGAAGATGATATTGAAATAGAAGGAGAAGGAGGAAAAATAAAGGCTTGTAAAAATCTAACAGAATTATTCAAAAATTATAATTACATATTTGATGCTTAAGATAAAATGATTAGTTAAATTATCAATAAGAGTTAAAATTTAAAGAAAATAGATGAATTGAACTTTAATCTTAATAGATTCAATAGAGTATTAGATGATAGATAGATTGATGATGTAAAAAAATATTTATAAGATTAAAAAAAATATTTGGATGAATCAAAAAATGAAATGGATATGATTAAGAAATAATTTTAATAGTAATTGAAAAAAAGAGAAGAAGAAAAATAAATAATTTAAGTATTAAAATTAAGTTTTATATTGTTTAGATGAAAAGATAAATGCTTGAAGAGACAAATGAGAAGTTTAAAGAAAATATTAGATTATTAGAAAATGCAAGTAGATAGGCTCTTTAATAACTTAATTAAGAAAATAAGTGATATCAAATTAAAAATATAATTTATCACAATTTCATTAATATATGTATTTATAATAAACAAGATATTTGATACTAACATCTTATTTTGTGTTCCAAAATTAAGATCAGTAAATTATACAGGATTTTATTTTGTTTGATCAAAGTTATAACAAAACTATAGAATCAATTGAGATTCAAAATTTAAAAAGGATAATGTTTGGCTATACTTTATTTGCTATTGTTGATTTCTTATTTTTTGAAAATATTAACTTGTATTTACTATTAAATTATTATTTATTGTTCTCCATGGATTAATAGCACTAACCAAGGAATAATAAAAAACGATTAACAATTTCGAAAGAATTGGCTTAAAGAAAGTAGAGCATAATTTAGTAATTTTAATGTATTCTAATGTTTAATTTTTGATTAGCTGGCACGCAGATAGTAAAATAAGATTCTTCATGTAAATTGATGAAACAAGAAAAATTGAATAGAAAAGAATCAATTGATTCATCCTTAAATTCTCGCTCATCATTCTTAAAATAAAAAAAGTTTTTTATTTACTTTTAAAAGTAGAAAAAAAAAAGATAAAGAAATAGATGGCTATGAAGAGTATAATTTAAATTCATCAGATTATTCAGAAGAAACTATATTAACCATTCAATTTGTTTCATATGAATCAAGAAAAACATCAAAAAAGTTTATTGAGACTCTTAATGAAAAAACTTAGAATATAAATTCAGACTTTGATTAAGCAATAAAGGAAGCATAAGATAAAGATAAATTAATGAAATTTGCTGATCTATTTGCTTTAGAGTTAGAAGAACTATAAGAAAATGAAATAGCACACAAGAAGATTATTAAAAGATATGAAAAACAATATCAGCGTAATCCATTTTAAGATCCATATTATATATAGCTAGTACCTTTAACAGGATTAAGTCGATTAAAATTTGAATTAAAGGTAATTGTATATATAAAATTCTTAGAAATATTAAGATAATGTTTAATTTTTATAAATTCGCAAATTTGTTGTATTTGCATCCTTAATATTTCCTATCTTAGCAAAAGATATGATGAATAGTAGAATATATAAAATATTGATGACAATCCTAATATTATTTAATGTTTTTTTATTTATAGTCGTTAAAACATAGCATAGAGAGGATACTTTTTAAATAGAATAGACAGTAACTATATTATTTATTATTGAAATTTTGATAAGAATCTTTGTTTCAGGGTTTTTTTTTACAAAGAATGCATTTTTTAGAAATATTTAGGATATTTATGATTTTACATTGATTTTTGCAACTACTATCAATCTATATTATCCTGAGATATTTATAATAGATATTTCACCATTGAGAATGATTACATTATTATTTTATCTAGGAGATATATTTGTAGGATTAGGTGTTATGCTTTTAGCATTAAAATAATCAATTAAATTTTTACTGGAAGCTTTGATGATAGTTGGATTATTTTCATTATTTTTTGCAATATGTGGAGTATTTCTATTTTAAGGATTATTTAATTTCAGATGTGTATATGATAACGGTGATGAAACAGATGGTTGGATATAATGTCATTAAAATTAATGTTATGAATATGGAATGACTTGTAAATATTCTGAAGAAACACCTAAATTACCAACATCTTTTAATAATGTGATATATTCTTATGGTTAAATTTTAAGAACAATAACAATGGATGATTGGAGTTGGGTGATGTTTTTTACAATGAGAATATTTCATCCTTAAATATGGATATATTATTTATTAATTATATTTGTTGGTGGATTTTTTGGATTTAATTTAGTTATAGCGGTATTGAAAACTCATTATGCAGAAGCTGCTGAAGAAAGTGATAAATAATAAGAAAAAGCTAGAATTGATAAATTAATTAAAGATAATTAAGAATATCCTGAAAGAGAATTAATTAATGTTTTTGATGTGGCTTTTTTAAGATATATTGGATTTTTTACTACAATACAAAAATATCGAGAATCATTTTCTAGAAGATCTGTTCTAAGCTGGAATTTAGAAACAGAAGCTTAAATGAATAAAACTATTAATGAAGCTAGAACCTTATCAGCTGCATAAAAAAAATTAAGTAGTTAATTTGTAATTTTTATTTGATATTTCATAGAATGTAGAAAATCAAAGTTTCTAAAATAAATTAATGGAACTTACAACTAAGAATCTTTTATTAACAAAGTTTCGTTTGTTAAAATAACAATAGAAAAAAATTAATATTAAAAAATATTCTGATGATCCTTTAGAGTTAGAAATATTATAAAAATTGTAAAATTTATCTTTTTCATGTTTATAATCCTAAGTAAATTATTAAATTGAATAATAATTTACAAGTTAACATGATATTTTATTAAAGTTTATGTATATTTTTAATGTTTATGAATTAGTGAGATTGATTTAGCATTATAAGAGGAAAGAAAATTCAATCCAGAAAAATTGAGGAAAATTAAATTTAAACATCAATATCCAGATTGGTAAAGTTAAGTTGAAAAGATTAAGAAATAGGCTTTAAGATCAATTGAAATTAAAAAAAATAAATTTCCTTGTAGATATAAGAAAAATAATAAATGGAAAACAATTGTTAAAATTGAAGATGAAAAAGAATAAGAAACAAGTAAAAATTCATATGATGCTTTTGAAAAATCTCCTGAAAAAAAATTTAATTTTTGCTTTGAAAAGAATAATTCAATAAAAAGAAAATCAAAGAGGTTTACAAAATAAGTTAATGGAGAAATGGTTGTTTATGTTTAGGGTTATTATATTACATATTAAGAAATAAGTGATAAAATAAACACAAAGATTCCAACAATAAAAAATAATTAAGCAAGTAATCAATTTAAATATAGAAAAATGAGAGAAAAAGAACTTTAAAATGGAAAATTGATAAATACAAGTAATTGGTCAGGTAAAGATGTATTAATTTTAAATGCAAAAAATTTATAAATGTTTAGTCACATTTTTCTACAACTTAATTAAAAGGATGTTTTAATATGGATGAAAGGTGTGAAAGGAATGTTTTCAAATTTCAATAAACATACAAATAAAATAATAACAAGTTCAACTAGTTAAACATTTTTTGATTTGATAATTTTTATAAATTTTACTTTCCTGGCACTTTGGAATATTGTTGATTCTACAACAATTCATTCAGTAGAAAATGTTTCAACGATTATTTTATCATTAGAATTAATATTAAGATTATTATCAATTCCAATAAAAAATTTCACCAGTAATCCAAATTATTTGTTTTAAGCAGCAATAGTGATACTAAATATAATTGAATTAACAATAAAAGATCTATTAGTTGATTTAGGGGAATAAAATCTTAGATTGATTAGAGGTACAAAATGCTTACTATTTTATCGATGTTTGAAATATAATGCTATGGCTGTAAAAATAGGACATATAGCATCTATGACTTTTAGACAATATATATATTTGACATTTTTAATGTTTTTAGTAATCTTTATGTATGCTTTGGTGGGAATGGAGATGTATGCTGGTGAATTTGATTAGAATGATTCATTAGGATAATTGCATTCATATGATAACATATTCAAAGCATTCATGACAATTTTTAATATAATGACAAATGATGATTGGTATGGGGTTTATGTAATGGGTAGCGATTTAAATTATACTTTTGCTGTTATTTATTCTTATTCGATGGTTCTTATATTGAATTATTTAACTTATGGTTTATTTATGGCTATTTTACTTGATGGTTTTGGAAAGTATTTAAATTAATCTATAGATAATACACATCTATTCAATTCAGAAGAACATGCTTAATTAACCTAAAATTCAAATGAAGAGTTGGAACAATAAGTTTATTAAACAATTCTAAGTCCTTAAGCATCTTAAACTAATATAATGTTAGAGCAAACTTAAACTTAAGGAAAATCAAAGGTTGGTCTCATTACCAATTTTCTTAAATCGATACGTAATATTTTATTAAAAAATTTAGGATCTTTAAATAAAGAATTATTGAACAAATCTCCAAAACTTTATACAGGGATTGAATGTTAAACTTCTCTATATATTTTTGAAAAAAGTAACTATTTAAGAATTATGTGTACTAAATTAGCAACATCCAAACTTTATATTTACTTCATGGATTTAGTCTTATATGCTTCATTAATTACTTTTATTATGAATACATACTACGACTATGAGGATACTACAAATATTGTTTGTGATTAAATTCAATTGATTATAAATGTTCAAATGTTTTTGGATATTTTAGTAAATATAGTAGCTAAAGGATTATTTTTAGATAAAGGTTCATATTTTGTATCAGTATGGCAGATTATAGATGTTATATATATAATTTCGCACTTTGTTACATTTAGTTATTCATCTAATAATTATGCTCCTATATTTGATTTTTTTTTGTATTTAGGGTATTTAAGACCAATGAAATTGTTATTTAGAATAAGTTGGCTAACTTAATTAAGAATTGCATTAGGATATTCATTAGTAGATATAACAAATGTATTGATTACAATGTTGGCTGTATGGATTATGTTTGGGGTTTATGCAATTATATTATATGAAGGATAATTTGGATTTTGTGAAGATAAAATGAATTTTAATATCAATTATGAATAATGTACAAGAGAAAATAGAAATTGGATTAATTACAAACATAATTTTGATAATATAACAATAGCAATTCCTTCATTGTTTGTAACATCAACATTAGATGGATGGGGAGAAATATATTAAATTGCAGAGAATAGTTAATTATCAGATATTGGACCATAAGCATTCAATAGTTATTTATACACATACTTTTTTTTTATAATATTTGTGTTTATAGGTTCAATGTTCTTTTTAAGTTTGTTTACAGGTGTTTTATATTCAAATTTGAAGGCTAATCAATAGAAAATAGAAATGACAGATGAAACTTAATCATAAAAAGAATTTTAAGAGATATCATCAATAATAATAAAAGACTTTCCAATATTTAGTTCACCTCCAACTAATGGTATTAGAAAATTAGCATCAGATATAACTAACAATACATATTTATTGATATGTATGTATTTATTTTTGATATTGGATTTGATTATTTTGTTATTATTTGAATCAGATATGAGTGAAGAATATTTTAGATCTGTAAATAATATTCATAATGCTTTGACTGTTCTATATGTAATATGGGTGGCATTATTATTTTTGGCTTTGGGTGCTGGTAGATTTTTTGATAATTATTGGAGAAAATTTTATTTTTTTCTGATCTTAGTATCTATAATAGATTTTATAGCAGATTATTCAGTTGATTGGATAATGATTTATTATAAATCAACTCCTCATGATAGAGGTTATTAATTATTGAGATTATTTTTCTCTTTAAGAAGTTTAAGAGTTATTTTGATATTCTAAGGATTGATTAATTTATAAAGATTAATGAGAGTAATGGTATTTGCTTTGCCATTCTTAGGTAAAATATTTACAATATTAATGATTGCTATGCTCATATTTGCATTGATTGGATGTTAATTATATGGTTAAATAGATAGTGGAGCTGTTATGGATGATTAAATCAACTTTTAAAATGTTGCATAGGCACTTCTTGCTTTATTTAAATGTGCTTCTGGAGATGATTGGAGAACTATTATGACAGATACTATGCAACATAACCCTTTATGTTTAGAAGATTCAAAATATTGTGGAAGTGTCCATAATTAATATTTCTTCTTTTTATTTATGCTCTTATCAAATTATGTATTGCTAAATCTTTTTGTTCTTGGTCTTATTGAACAATTTGAATAATTCTTCTAATTACAAAATTCACTCATTTAAACTTATGTTGAAAATGTTGATAAGATTAAAACTGTTTGGTGTAAATACTCTTCAGAAACTCAAGGTCAAGCTATGAATTATAAATTTTTATGCAAGTTTCTTTTAGATATAGGCAAACCTCTTGGAGGAAGTAAAGAAGAGAATCTTTGGGATGTTGCAAAACTAGCTTCTTCATTTAAATTAAAATGGTATTAATTCTATCTATATTTAGTGATCATTATGGCTACATCCAATATAATCAATTGATGTATGAATTATTTAGAAGATGTTTTATAAATGAAGTTTTCAGAGAAGGAACTGAATCTTCAATTGTCAAAATCAAGTAATTCAACAAGGAAATGTAGTTGAGATTGATGTACTATAGAAAAAATAGATTATTAGAGAGAACAAATATTAGTCCTAGCAAATAATTAAAGGCTAATTTCAATATCTTACATGACTATTTAACTGTTTTAATTCTATTTAAAACTTGGGAATCATACTCTAAATTAGTCTTTTTAAAAATTGAAAAAGAAGGCAATTTTTCAGATAGTGATGATATCAGTATTAAAAATGATAAAGTTAGTAAATAAAAGTATTGATTATTTTATTTAAATTAGCTTCAATATCTATGACTATGAAGATGAAATGTCCGATTCAGAGAATTTGACTTCAAAACAATAAAGTAAATAATTATCAATGTTTAATAATACTATGAATCAAATGTAGTATAGTAGTAGCATTAGGAGTACTCCTAAAAGTTAAATCAAGAACAGCCTCAAAAAAAATATTAAAGTCAAACACAAGAAGAAAGATAATCAAAAAAATAGTTTAAATGAACGAATCATTGATCCTTCAGAATATATTGGATAATTTAAACATTAAACTACTTTATAAAGTCAAGAAATCTAAGATTAAGAATAATTGCCAATCTATAAAAATTAATTTGATCTATCTCTACAAAATGAATATTAATAAGGTACATTATTAAGTGCTAGAAAAAAACTCTAATGAATATGATACTTTTTAAACTAATTTTTTTAAATTACTAATTATAATATTTCTTTTAGTGATAAATATAGACATAATCACAATTCATTCTAATAAAGATTTCAAGTATATCAATTTAGCTGTTACTCCTCTTGCCTTATAAAAATCCAAAAAACACAAATTCCTCACATCATATCCTAAAGCTGATAGACAAATCTATTTATAATAATGTTTCCCTGTAAAAATTTTAGCTAAAAGCTTAAATTTAATTTCAAATACAATTATTTTATTCTAAATCATATACATAATGCTGAGGTCCATTAACTTCTAAAATCTAATTAAATTATGGCAAAAAAAAATCTATTTAATAAAGATCATCTATAAGTTTCTCCTATTCATATGGCAGATTCACCATATTCAAAAACAATTATATTTCTTTTTGTAAATGTGATTATTTAGTTTTCTATAATGAAGAGTCTTAATTTCCTATTTTCCAAATCTCTGGAATCTCAAAGTTCTTATTTTGATATAATTCAGAAAGTAACACAAAATTAGATGGTGTTAATTCTATAACATTCATATCTTTAATCAAATTAATAAGTAATGAACTTTAATCATGCGGAAATAACACAAATAAACAATATAAATATTAGTTCAATAAACTTGCATCTATTTTATAATGTAAATGATCAATCAATTATGATACCAGTTGCATATCGTTGCATTATAAATCAGCACAATATTTTAAAAGTGAAAATTCTACTTAAGAATCTACCTTTATTTGATCATAAATGATTTATAAACTTTTTTGATCATTAAGATGAGTCGATCTTGCCAAACTTAAATAATTTATGCAAGTTTGATTCTCAAGATCTTTTTAATACTTATCTATATATTCATTTAGTAATGAATAAGATTTTTTTATACTTCTTGAATATCGATTCTACAATTTCACAATGTCAATTCCAATATTTATAAATTAATTGATGTTGTCAATTTCTCCATTGCTTATATTTTTCCACTTTAAAAATAGTTCATTCGTTGTGAAAGGATCCAATTTAGTATTGAATTGGATAGCTTTAGTAATCAAACCATTCAGCTCTTTACCTAATTATTGCATTATAATAGTGATTATAAATTGATTAATTAATTATTTAAATAAATCAATCAGGGTTTAAAAAAGAATGAATTAAACAATAGAGTTATGATATTTAGAGAAAAACTTTTTATTAACTTGTTTTCTATTCCTCAAAACAGTTAATAGAAAACTCCCTAATAAAAACCTAAAATATTTTAATTAATAATTATTATTTGATTTCATTTTTATAAGAATGAAAAATAAATAATAATTTTCAGTTAATTAGAATATAAGGCCATCAGAATATAACCCTTTATTGGATAAATATTTATCAGTTTATTTTCAAAATCGATAAGTAATCAAAACTTTAAAAAGAGGCAGGCTAATAAATAGACAAGGGGATATTCTTGATTGTGGATTATAAAAATAATATATAAGATATCATTCAGAATTTCCATTGGATAAATTACCACTTTTGGATATTTAGAGAAAAATTTAAATTTTCAAATAGAAAGAGTAGTTGAAATCTCAAAGTGCGAATATTACATCAAAACAAATTTCATAACATTTTAATAATACTTATTTAAAGAAACCTGAAATATTGTGGAAAAAAAAAATAACATGATTGCTCAATTATTTATTTAAAATTTTTTTTCATTTAAAAGCCTGATCAGCTGAGACACAGAAATTTTGTCTTCTCTTGTTTGTTACTAAGAACATTCCTATTTAAGTTAAATTAAATTGCTTGATCAGATCTCCTGGATATTAAACATATTATATAAATTTCTTTAAAATGCTTAAATTTTATAAAAAGTTTTTGGATTTAACAATTGAAAAATTATCTTTCCTAAAATAATATTTATATGTTTGAGGACTTTCAAATTCTTAATCATCAATATATGATTTATTAGATAATTTTTAGATGATAAAGGTGATATCATTTATATATTTTTCGAATTTTCTATTATTCGATTAATGTATATTTTTTAATCTTTGATCTAAAATTTACAAAGTTTATTAAATTTATCTTTATTCAATCATCTTTTCAAATTATACATAAGTTTGAATCAAAAAATAAGGGTATATTTTATTTATAGAAATTAATTTATTTACTAATTGTCGAAATTTTTTTCTGATAGGATCTTAATTCTATTCGAAAGCAGAAATAATTTTTTTTTTAATTTTTGGAACATGATGATTTATTATTTGAATAGCATTGGATCTTTTTATATAATGTCTTATTTTTTCTTCTTCAATGTTCTAAATATTATCAAATTTATATATTTAGAATAATTAAGGCTCATCTTTTTAGATCAAAAAAGCACATTACTCTAATTATTTTCTATTTAAACTTAAGCTCTGTACTTTTTTTTTGCTTCTTTAAAAATTGACCCTGTCTTAAATTTTAGGATACAAATATTTTTTAATTAAAAACTCTTTATCAGGTACAAATTTGATAAGAGGACATTCAATAAGTTTGTGTGAATCTTTCCCACAAGAAAAACATTTTACATTAAAATACTAATCATCCTATTGAAACATTAATTTATCTCTAACAGAACAAAACAATTCATAATCTTCAGGATTTTCTTATAGTATTTTTAAAAAGCTTTTCCTTTTAAGTATCATAGCTTTGGTAAATCCAACACTTTTAAAAGTTTCAAAAGATTCTGTTCCTACAATAAAATTTTTAATTCCTATAGAAGCTCCTTTGTTAACAATTCCAAGATTTATTCTTCTTCCCTATTATACACATATTTATACAGAGCCTTCCTCTATATAATACAGCCAAATGTCATTGGATTATTTTAAATCTTATTCAGGAGATAAGAGGACTTCTTCAACTTCTTTGATTAATTGTTTTTTAAATTAATCTGTAAAAGGTATCTTAAATAAAGTACATTAGTCAAAAATCTTTTGATGAGCTTCATTAATTAAAGATTATTTTAGGAATTCTGATAAAGAATCAATAATTTCTTTTTCTTCTTCAGATTGAGAAACAACCTTGTTTTCCCAATAATAAGATAAATACTTCCTAACTTAAACTTAAAGACCAGATGACAAAGAGGTCTTGTTCATGTATGAGTTTATTATTCTTAGTTTTCTTTTCTTTTCTTCTGAAAAGGCAGAAATTTCAGTTATGATTGTACCTACTGTGTTTACACTGTAAGGTAGTTAAATACTGGATATCATAATTAAAATAACTGTTATTATCTTTTCAATATTGGATTATGGTGTTACATCACCATATCCAACTGTAAATATGGTTACAGCAGTATAATAAAAAGCTTAAAGATATTATGTATTCCATGATTATTCTAACATATTAGTCTAAACTAGCCAACTCTTACCCTCATAATTATCTATACTATATCTACCAATCTAAAATTGTATTGAATTAAATACCCAAAACCAAAAGCATGAAAATAAATGAATAACATAAAATAGAAATGCAATTAATTTTAGTAAAGCCAAAATGGATGAAGTTTACTTAGATAAATTCAAACCTTCCTCATAATTAGTCACATAATTGATAATTGTTTTATGATGCACTAAAAATATTAGCAAACCAATATTTAACATATTATTTGAAATGTCCAAAGAAATTTCCGTAAAAGCAGAAGTAATGAAATATATAAGTAATTAAAAGACAGATAGCCACTGTAGTCCATATGTATTATACAAACTATTCTTAATTATCTGAACTCTTGATTACACAGCCTCTCCATTTTAAAAATAAATTGTGTTTAGACTCAATAATAAATCAAAAACTAATATAAGTAAAAACATAATCGAAATGTACTGCATATCATGGAAAATGAATTATTAATTAACCCATGCCAAATCTATCGGAATAATATATAAAAAGTATAAACGAGCAGTTACTGCTATAATATCCCAAATTACCTTTATATATTATCCTGGATGAATAAGTGGTAACTTTTCTAATTAAATAATAATGGATTTTTTAATATTTTAAAAAAACATCAATTATTTCTAATTCAAATGATGAAGTGTAGAGGATTTTCTCTTTTTCAATAATTCTTCAGAAGCACCCTAATCACCAATCAATGATAAATGAAAGTTTGTTAATTTTTTTACTTTTCGAATATGATCAAGCATATTATCTATAAACCTTCTTATAAAATCATTTTTCTTGTTGTAGTTCAATTATTTTTTGTCATTTGTTGGTAAACACCATAAATCAGCTTAAAACGGAGGAGATCGATACTACATTAAGTGGCTACTTTGAATTTTACTACTGATTAGATTCGATTCATTTTGTTCTGAAAGCAATTTGGCTTCAAATGCAAAAGGAAATACTGGTCTTTGTTTCATTATTTTAAATATATTAATAATATAATTATAATATCTCTTAATAAAATTGACAATAATTTAACAGAAATATTTGATATGTATGATTTATTATTATATCTCATTTCTTTTTGGTCATTGACTTTCCGATCTTGGATTTACTTTTTTTTGACCTTTTCATTTTCTATTCATCAATCACAAGCCCAATTTTTGATGAAATAGTTAAGGGATATTTATATCTCATGATATATTATTGGGGAAAGTTCATAAACCTTCCCAATTTATCTCTAATCTTTTAGAAGAAAGTCAATTCTTCTGGTGTAAACTTTTCATTAATCAGATCTTATTTATAGATTTATTAAATTAAATTATCTTGAGGTTTGTACTTTTTATAGTCTCTAATTTAATCGAATTAATCTTCTACAGGTTATTGCTTTTGAATTTAATTAAACATCTATTCTACATAAAACATATCATCCAAAATAGATTTGGGAACTAAGTCTATTTGATCATTTATCAATGCTCTTCTTAATTGTAATTCCCGAATTTAATTCTCTGTTGATAGTGCATTGTTTTTTTTATTTTTTGATATTTTCATCCAGAAATTTGCACTTACAATCAAATTAAATGTTTTTCTTAAGCTCTTTTAGAGTAACTTTTTATGTCTAATAGGTTTGGAAGTAATTTAATTAAAATTCATTTAATTCTATCCTTGTTTTGGCTATTTAGGTCTCTCAGGTATAGTAGGGGGAATAGAATTATAGATAGGCTATATGTTTTGAATATTTATTTATGGATCAAGAACTGGTTAGAATAATTATTCATCTTGAATTTCATAAATATTACAATAGTTAGGATCGATTGTAACTGAATTGTACATTTTATTAGCTTGCATGGCAACTAATCTTTGTATTTTTATTGTTGGTTTTGTCCTTGTTTTGGATCGTTTTACAAATTTTCTTTTTTATATTGATGAATAAGCACATCTTTTAACAATAATTTCTCTATCTGGTATGAAATGAATAATAGGACAATCCACAGTTTAATGCTTATAAGAATTACATGATTAACATTCTATTTTTAACATTTACATTTGTTTGTTATTATTGAAATCATCTACAAGTTCTTTATATTTTTCAAAATCTTAAGGAAAATCTTTCAAAGTAGCTAAAAAGTCTTTTCTTGATAAGACAAGTAATTTTGTAAACTAAAGAGTTCGAAACTTTTCCTTACAATCTGATCCTGTTAAAAATGAAACTTCATTAAAACATTTTCCTTCACTATAATTATTAATATTAGAAGCAATAATATTTTAGTTATTTGGATCTTCGATGAAGGATTCAACTATTCCCTCTTCAATAAAACATAAACATTAAAATTCACTTTTTTCTATTCTTTTAGCTCTTTTAAAAAACTTTGAGAAATCAATATGACTTTCTGGTTATAAAAATTATGAAGTAATCTTTTCTACCAATTTCTTTTTGAATTTATCAGAGAAATTATCTCTAATTAATTTACATTAATTAAGAATACGAGAATTAGCTTCATATATCAATTTTTCTTTTAAGGTTTAACTTAACTAATCAATTATTTCTTATTCAGCTTAACTTTCTTCATCTTATTATTTATTCCAATAATAACTTAAATACTATCTAACTTAAAATTAAAGTTTAAAATTAATTTATTTATTTGCCATAAAATTATTAATAATACTAAGTTTTTTTTATTTAATCTCCTTAAATGAAGTGATTTTTTCAAGTACAGCTCCTACAGTACTGACACTATAAGATAGTTGAATACTGCTAACCATCATGAATATAATTGCTAAGATATATTCAGGTTCCGTTTTTGGAGTTATGTCTCCATAACCAACTGTAAACATTGTAACAGTAGAAAAGTATATAGCTCTCAAATATTATGTTCCAAAATTAGCATCTACAACTTCTTATCCAACCAACCATCCTTCATCTAAATATGTTGAACCATAATACCCAACCTTTAATTATAATAATAATTAATTACCCAAAACCATAAACAACCAAATATATGTATTACATAACAAACTAAACATAATAATTTGACAAGCTCTACAATAGAACTGCCATACTCAGATAGATTTAAAGCGTCTTCTAATTATTCTCGTATCTTCATGATGTTTCGATATTACACTAAAGAAAATAATAATAACAAATAGTATATGTCTTTCGATATATCAACCTATTGATCATAAACAACTTGAAAGATGAAGAAAATTATTAAAACCACTGTTGATGCAAGTTCGATTCCATATGATTTCGTTAAGTTATGCATAACCACTTTCTTTCTATTAGTTATTATTTACCCATCTTCATAATAACTACAAGCAAATCCAAAAAAGAAATCTATTATTATTAGTGCCAAAGATATCAAAGTTGGAATAAAAGCATAATCATATAATACTTATTCCTTTGTCCAAGCCAGATCCACTGGAACAAGACACATAAAATAAAACCGTGGCAACACTAAGATGCAATCCCATCTCACTTTCATTTTATCATCTGGATTTACTATTGGTATCAAATTCAACCACTTCTCCAATTCTAATGACAGCTTTGTCCACCACTCAAAATTTCTCTTTATACTTGTTGTTGCTTTACTCATTGTTTATTAAATCGTCTGAGAAATTGGTTTTAAGTTCAAAGCATTCGCTCTTAATAATTTTAGATTAAAATGAGAGGCCTTATCATTTATTAAGTTAAAATGAAATTTAGAAAACGTTGTCAAATACTTTTTCTTTTTCATTAATGAATGAATAAAATGTCTTATATGGAAGTATTGGATCAAAGAAGATCCTGTTTTTCCTTTGGAATTTGATCTAATTTATCATTAATAAGATGGTTACGCATCATTTAGTTTTACAAAGTCTTTGTTATCTGAATTCATGAAATACATTTCGTTTTGCAATATTGGACTTTGCAATGCTGCTTTTGCTTGGGTTTATTAATTGAATTATATTAAGATTGATTCTTCAGCAGGTTACTCTGTACAAAGAACAGGTGGAAGATAATGCATTTTTACTTTAAAAATATTTATGACTATTCAAGATTAAAAATTTAAGTTTTATAAGATTTATTTGCAATATTTATTCATTAAATACCAAAAATACATAATTATCTCTTGATAATTCAGCATAATATTTTAGCTTAGATTTACAGTTTTTTTATTCATCTTCATCTTAGAAAGCAAAAAAAGATACAATGAAATTAAATCAATTTTTTTAGACTAATCTCAGTGTTAATTAAACATTAAATATATATTCAACCTCATTTTTATAGTTTATTATAAGAACGGTTACTTTTTAATAAAAGTTTTCTAGTTGTCTATTACGTAACATAAGTCCTTTCATTTTTTTTTATTATACTTGGATTAAAATGAGATTTAATCTTTTTGAATTCTATGTTTCTAGCAGTCTCAGTTTTCTTATAATAATAATTTATTTTTTTTTACTTATTTTAAACAATTTATTTATTCATAATCTATATTGGTTGTCATTCCCCTTCTAGTAATTGAATCTATTCTACTTGTTATTATTCTTTCTAATTTTTCTTCAAATTCTCCAATTTTTATTTCATCTTAATTCTATTTACGATATTTATAATTTAATTTTAAAAGATGTAAAGAATTTCTCTTCATTTTCTTCATTCTCTCATCATCAAAAACATACTAAGTTTTATTGAATTCCATAGCCAAATTCTTAACATCATTTATATGTTATAATGACTTTATAGAAATACCTTAATCCTTATTTCCTTCAGATTAAGTCATTTTTGCTATTATTTCACCTTCATTTTATAATTTTATAAATTTCTTCTATAAATTGTCAGTTTCAAGTTTTTTGTTTACTCTAACAAAAAAATCTTCATTTCTTTTGGTTTTTTCTGAAACTGTTGCAGGAAATTGTTTTTCAAATCCCAATAAATCATTATCATAATGTTTTTTAAAACTTTAATAAACTCACAATATTACACTTCATATAATTATATAAATCGTTATCCTTAAAATTTTAAGTAATTTACAGGTGTATTCCTATATTCCTCTTATTTTATTCTCACATCTTTTATCTTTTTCTTTAATTCTTTTAAATTACCGTATTTCATATTAAGTTATCCATCAATTTCCTTCATAAACTTATTAACAACTTCAACTTGCTATTGTTATTCTTATACTATTTTTAATTTATTAGACTAAAAGAATTTTTAAAATGCTCTATCCTCTTCTGTTTTTGGTCTCTCATAATTTTTTCCTAAATCATACTTAATTTCTTCAGGAAATATCCATCCTCTACTTGTAGTAGCATTCCTAATCAATCTAAATTTAGGAGGCCCTTCCATTTTTTTTGTAGTATCAAATCTACATATTCTTTTTTTACAAAATTTTAATGCCTCCTCTCTTGGACAACTCTAATATTAAGTTTATGATACGTTATCTAATAATTTTAAAAAAACCAAAGCACGTCTTGTATCTGCTTTATTTTCAAAAGTTCGGAATTTTGCACATTTATGAACATTTAACTCGTACATTAATATTTTTTTATTTTATTTTTAATTATATTTCTAATAAATAGAAAACAGATCTACAAACTTTATCATATTATTTAAACAAAATTACTATTATTATCTTAGATTTAGCTTACATTCAATATTTAAAACAATTCTACATAAAATCTTAATCATGAGAAAAATTTACTTTCAAACTATCTAGAGCAAAAATAATTAGAATCATTATGATAAAGCAGCTGAATTTATTAATTAACAACAATTAGAATTAAGAAACTCTTAAATTTTAAATTATAATTTAAAGCAATAGCTCTTTTTTATAATAAATACTTAGTACTTACTAAGTATTCTTCAAAATTTTTAAATTTAACTAGTTATAAAATCTTTAAGTAAAATTAAATCATAAATCAAACTTCATCTATAAAAAGAAAAAAGTGAAATTCATCGAACTAATGACCTATATTAAGACTTTAAAGAAAAGTATTTAATTTAGAATTAAATTAACATAAATATATAATAATATTTCTTAAACTTATCAAAATAGGAAAATATTATGAAAATACTTATTTTCAAATAAAATCTAAATAAATAAACATTTATTCTATGATATCAAATAATTTTTTTCTCTTTTTCCTTCCTTATTATATAGAGAATCAGATTTTGCTTGGAACTCTTTTTATGTTTAAATTTTATTTTATTGGTTTTAATTTCTCATACTTCTCATTTAATATCTTTTTTTTGGTTAATATTTTAAGTTCTAATAATTCATAATTTCAAGTATTAATCTTAATTTCTCTCTTTGTCTAAATCACTTTAATTATTGACTCTATTCTTTCAATCTTTAGATGTAAAAAATAAAAGTAATTGATTGATTATTTTCAATAAATATTATAAACTGAAGATGCTTTCTTAAAAATCCTTAAAAGCTAAGTTAGATCAATCAATTATATATGTATTTATTTAAATAGATAATTTTAGGTCAATTATAAATCTCTAATGACATCTGAATAAAAATAGTATGAAATTCCTTCTTACTTAAATTCTAAATGCAAAATCAAACTTCGATAAACAAAGCTAAGCCTACCAAAATTATTTACTATAGTGCCATCTTTACCATCATTAAAATCACTTTCAAATAAGCATTAATGTAGTCCTAGTAGGATACAATTAATTGAAGGCTCTTAAAAACCTCACGAAAGACTGCCATCAATTGTAAATGACACGTATTTTTTGAGAACAAGTTAAGGTGGCTACTTTGAGAACCTTTTAATATAAAAGCAAAAAAAATATTGATGGTTCCATTAATATATTTGAGTTACTATATGAAAATTTTATTTATTTTATAATTTATGAATAAATTTATAAATAACTTCAGAGATCAAATTAATATCACATATTGATAAATCTTTTCTAAAAAATCTTAAACAAAAAAAAATATGGTATAAGTATTTATAAAAACAATATAAATAAATTATTTATTGATTTTTTTTTCTTCAAATCTAATCTGAAGAATATCTGAAGCTTCTTCTCTATACGAGTTCAGAATCAAGATTAAGAGATAGGATTTTTTATGATTTAGGAGTTCCAACATTTTCTAATGACAACAATGAATTTCGTTTTTGATTTGAAAATTTGTCAACCAAAATTAGTTGATTGATTCCAAGAGAATCTAAATATGATATTATTGATTATTCAATATCACTTTTAACTGGAAGCCAACCCTGTATGTACTAATCACTTTTTTATGAATTTTCTGATTGTTTTTACAAGGAAGGGGATTGCATCTATAATATAATTTAATTATTTATTAGATAATAAATCATTTAAGTAATACCTTAAAAAATTATCTATATGTATTAATTTTAATTTTTAAGTAATTCCTTTTTGGAAATATTTTTAGTTACAAAAATAATTCAATTGAAAATATTGAATAATTTCTTCAGTTATCATATTTTAAGTTTTATGCAATCATTTTTTTAACCTTTAATTGAAAAATTAAATTTTTGTTTTTTAATACTATTTTTTTAAACATGAATAAAATTGTTGTTTTATAATTTTGATAAAAACAAAAGGATTCCAATAATCATAAAAGAACTTTTTTCAACAATTTTTAAGCATTAATCAATTACAAAAGATAATTTTAGTTAAAAATTAAATTTAGAGTAGATATAAACCTTGTGAAATAATAATAAAATTTTATTTTATTTAACAAATATTTTATTAGTTGAAATTAACAATTTCTAATCTTTACTTTTTTCACAAAATGAATATAAAATGAAAGCTAATATTAACCCTAACAATATTTTTGATAATGAATAACATGTTAAAAGGAAAACTAATGTTTATTTTATCATTTATCTCTAAAGAATTATGATT
Organism: Paramecium sonneborni; assembly: GCA_905182985.1. Taxonomy (NCBI): domain Eukaryota; phylum Ciliophora; class Oligohymenophorea; order Peniculida; family Parameciidae; genus Paramecium; species Paramecium sonneborni. The sequence goes on from CAJJDN010000067.1 coordinate 191,292, forward strand.
TTAATTTTTGAATAATTAAACTTTATTGTTTGTAATATTTAAATTGAAGCTTTTTAATTTAAGCCTATTTTTATTTTAAAACACTTAATGATATATTCTAATTATAATCTGGCTTTTATAAAGGTATCCAAATAATTTGAATTAAATTCAATATTTCAATTTATTTTTTTTAAATTATTGATCGAGAAATGACTTGATTTAAAATATTAACAGAATGTTATCATTTCTTTCCTAGATAAAAGAGAGGACGAATAAATTTTCTATAATTACTTTCACAAACTCTATAACAGCTTTAAATTAAAGTTTTTACAATTATGATGTTTAATATTTTAGAAATAAGAAAGGTAAGGTTTCATAAATATCATTTTATAATAATTAGGAATCAAGTAAATATAATTTGAAAATATAATTAGATACAATTAAGAGTGTTAGATATTTAGGTTAAAAAAGACTAATTGTATAACTCTCCTTTTCTTGATGAAATTAAACCTATAATCAATAAGAAATCCAAATTCTATCAAAATAATGTTATTTTTTCTAAAATAATTAGTTTTGTGGAGTCAAATTCCTGAAAAAAGAATCATGTAGAATCAGTAATATATCTAGATTAATATGACATATTAAATAGTTTAAATAATTTAAATACTTTTTTAAAATATAATGAAAAGATTACATATATAAAAATGATAAATTATAAATAATAATTATTTTAATTAAATTTTTTTTGATCAATAATATGTAGAATCAAGAAATCTTATATGAGAATTAGTGTGATATTTTTGATTACAATAGAAAATATAAATAAAATTCATTTAGCTCTTTAATGACCAGATTCATTTACATGTTTAAATAATTTTGTTTTAGATGGGAAAATCTCTGAACAAACATTACATTTAAATTTTTCTTATTCATTTTGTTTTTCTTTTTCTTTTTTTTTTAATTTTTTCAACTTAGCTTTATTAAGTTGTCTTGTTTCAATAGAATCATCTTTTGTTTCTTTTTAGTTGTTTTCATTACAAATTTTTTCATCCTCAGATTCACTATTTTCAATTAAAAATTTAGTATCTGATTATTATTTTTCAGAATTTTATTATTTATTATTATTAGGCTAAATAATATTTTATTATTAATTGATTGGATTTGTTTTTTTATTTTTGAGTAATTATTTAAGATGATCTTCATCTTCACTGTTTACATATTCATTATCTACATTTTTTGTCTCTTTTTCAACTGGATCTTCAGAATTACTATTATCTTCTTGTTATTAATCTTATTATTTTTATTGTTGTTAAGATTTCTTTTTTTTATTTTTATTTTTCTTTTTTTCCTTTTATTTAATTTATTATTCAACTTATTTTTACTATTTTATTTATTCTCTTTCTAATTCTTTATTGATTTATTCTTAAATTAATTTTTAAGTTTCTTCTAAATCTTTAGCACTTACAGAACTAACTCCATTCTATTTTAATAATTCTTCTTATTCTCTCTTATCAACAGTAATCTAAGAAATTATATCCTTTAAATTAGATTTATGTATTTTTGAATTTTGATGATTTTTAAATTATGATTCTGATTTAAATTCTTTATCACAAACATCGCAAAAGAATACATCAGAAGGTTTTTCTTATTTTTCTGTAATAACTTAAAATTATTATCGTTCTTTAAAATATTCTTCATTTTCTTTAAACCTTTCCTATTCTTCAAGTCTAGCTTATTTTAAAATTTCTTGCATATGTATTTTTTCTTATTCTTTCAACTTTTTTTTTTATTATTCTTTGATAGTTTATTCTTTTCTTAATTATTCTAAATATTCTTTATATCTTGGATCTTTATTTTTGACAGTTTCTACTAATTTTTTAATGGTTTTTAAATATTTTTTCTTTTCTTCCCTCCTTTCAACTTTGTTATCTTTAATAATTGCTCTTTTAACCCATCTATTAGGAGCATCTTTTGGGTTATATTTATCTGCATAAGCAAATTATTTATAAGTTGTAAAATTCTCCCATTTCAGATAAAACTTAAGTACTTATTCTATAGAAGTATTTGAAGTGCCAAAACCAGGAAGTTTTTCAAATTCAGTGTTTGAATCTTCTTCTTCAGAATCTAATTATTTATTATTAAATGCTGATTCCTCTTCAAATTTAATTTTTTCAAATGCTTCTCTATAAAATGCATAAAATCCTAAAAATATAAAATATATTATTTTTATACCTTATTGATCATCTCCAAAACCAAAATAATGTGGAGAGAAATAATGCCAAATATTAAATCCAAATCCTTCCATAGTTTCTAAATCAGCCTTATCAAGATCTGGATTCAATATTTATTATTTATGATTATCATACCAAGTTCTTTCATTTGGATCTGAAAGTACAGAGTAAGCTTCCTAGATTTCTTAAAACACCTCTTTTGCATCTTCTTATGAATTCTTATCTGGATGATACTTCAATGCCATATTTCTATATGCCTTCTTAATCTATTCTTAATCACAATTCTAATCCAATCCAAGTATTTCATAATAATCTCTCTTTATTTACATATTTCTTTAATATAAATATTTATCACAATTTTAAAGAAATTTATTTTATTTTCTTATTTAACTAAATTATTTCTTTCTTTTTTTATTATTTCAATATCTCAGCTTTTTCTTTCTAATTAAGTAATAGAATGATGAAAATAATCATTTTTTTTATTTTGCTTAGATAATTACGTTAAATTTTATTATTATTTTTTATTAATTATATCTGTATGCCAAAAGTAAAGCAACTTTATGGACTTTCTTAAATTAGTGCTATAAGCAAATCACCAAAGAATACAACTAATAGATTAAATGGTTCTCAAACTTAACCTGCAAGCAATAGGATAAATTTACAATATGAAGCTGAATGTGAAAGAAAAGATTGTATGATGATAAAATGGAATGGGATACAAATGCAACATTAGCTATAGCTTCTTCAAAAAGAATTAGATAAATATAAATCTCTTTATGTGAAGGAAAGGAAAAAATTAGCAGACACATATAAGGAAATTGAAGAAATAATGAATGCTATCACAAAAAAGGAAAAGGAGCTGAAGAAAAAGGAAACGTAATTATCAGAATTTGAATAATAATTGCAGAATTAAGTTTAGTAAAATGATTCTCTAAGTTAATCTTTAAAAGCGTTAAATAAATCACTAACAGAAAGGGAAACTCAGTTGCAATAATAGGAAAATAACTTAAATTAATAAGCTAAAAATTAGAATGCATTAATAGATGATTTAACAAATCTGAAAAGTAATTTAGAATCATCAGTTAAATTTTTGGAATAAAAAGAATCTTAATTATTTGCAAATTTATAAGATCTAAGTTAATAAGAGTAAGACACTATGAAAAGAGTTGATCACATAAATTAATTTCTAAAGAATTCAAATGATCATTAATCTTTAATGTTATCAATAGAATAATTATTTCGAGAAAAAACAAAAAGCATCGAAAATGTTAAAGAGTCAGTATTATAGCGACAAGAAGAATTATAATATTATGAATAATAATTGTAATTAAGAAGTGTATGTGCCTCAGCTAATGAAGCAGCATTTATGAAAAGAGTCGCCTAAACAGAAAGAATGAATTAAAAAACACCTACATAAGAGTCTTATAAGAAAGGACTCACAAGATTTACAAATAGTAACAATAATAATTGTTATTCAAACTAGAAAATGAATAATATGTTTGATAATCAATTATATTCTACATTATGTAGTCGAGAGAATAGTCCTATTTCGAATAAGGAATCCTTTAAATTAATCAAAAAACCCTACCTATAACATTAAATGCCAATGTCTGAAATCAATAATTTTGATATAAAAATTTGAAAATAATTTTTAAGTATTATACTAATTGAACTATTATTTACATAATTATTTTTTCATCTTCTTGATTTTTCATACTTAAATATAATCAACATAAGTTATTAGATATCAAAAGTATACTAAATACAAATTTTAAAATTACAATTTAATAATAAGTACATATAACTCTTAATAATAAAATAATTATTTATAATTTATTGATGGAAAAGGCAAAAAATGTTAGATGTTTGGATAGTAATAATGTTAAAAATCTGCTGATATTTTTTAATAGTTTGATAATCTTTGCTTAAGTTATTGAAAATCTGATTTAAAGCAGAGGACCATTTACTTTGACTTGTTTGATTTTTGTGTTGGTAATGATAATTTATCAAACACTATCTTTTTACTATAAGACAATAAGAACATAGTTGATCATATATTGTTAATATTTTATGATCACACTATTTTCTGTAGAATTACAAATCGACGCTTTGTTTTTAATTTTCTAATAATTAGCAATTTTCGACATAGTTGTTTTCAATAGAAATGAAAAAAAAAAAATAGTTTAAAACGTACTGTTTTTTGGGGCGATAGTTATAAATACATATGTTTTCATTCGAGTTGGATTTCATGATTTACAATTTACTGATTTAATAAAAGCATTATGCTAATCAATCTTACTGAAATTATTATTGTATAATTTCAAATAAGAAAACAAGGAGCAAGGAGATTAGATTAAAGAAAACCAAAAATTAAACAATTAAGAAATGGAGCCTTCAGTGCCTCGAAGCATCAATTTAGAATATGAATCATAAGATTCTTCTAAACTTTTTAAGACCTTTGATGTATTACCAGAAGGAATAATAATACTTGAAAAAAATACTAAAGAGGATTTTACAATTAAATATTCAAACTCTGCAGCAAAATATCTCATAGATGCTGATGATTAAGATTAATTATTATCTGAACTCTTAGATTTGAAGAGTGTATCTCCAAAGTAAAAAAGTGAAGAGCATTTATACAAATACTCATTCAGTATTCAATCTTAATAGAGTGTTAGAAGAAATAGTTTTAAAGTAATACCAAAATAATAACCATATATTAAGTCAGCATTTAAGTTTTCTTAGTAATTTATAGTAGAGAATCAATCGTGTTCGTAAAGATAAGAATTTTTATAATAGCCTTAATCTAATCACGATTTCTGTTTATAATTTCCTCCTGTGCAAATAATATTCCCAGGTTCATAAATGAAAACTGAGAATATGAATAATCCAAATTCTCCTTCGATACATTATGCAACTTAAAATAAGAAATCCTTAGATGATATAGATTCATTCCATTTTCTTTTGATATAGATTTGGATATAATTACATACATTAGTTAAAGAAAAGGTGCTTAATTATCAAAATTAACCTCTCTATTACATACATGAGAGTGATGCCTTCTTAACAAGTATAAAAAAGTTTTAAAAGAAATAATGTTTGGATTTAAAAGTGTTTAGTGCAATTCATTACAATAAACCATTGTTGGTTATAATCCTTAGAGATGTAAATCATAAGGATTACATAAAACTGTTAAAAGATTATAACTCATAAAAATCTAAGACCTTATCTTTCGTAAGTCATGAGTTTCGAACTCCATTAACATGTATAATTTAAATGCTTGAAGAAGTTATTGAAAATAAAAGCAGTAATTAATTTAATCAGCATTGGATAATTCTAAATACATACTAAATCTTTCAAATGACTTATTAGATTTGGCATAAATAAGAGCTGGTAAATTTAAGATTCGAAATACCCTATTTAATTTAAAATCTATTCTTAGGGATTGTCTGAATATGTTTGAGATTTAAGCCATGAAAAAGAATATTTAATTGAATTATTATTATGATAAGTCTTTGCCAACAGAAATATGGAGTGATTTAAATAGAATCAGATAGATTACAGTAAATTTAATAGGGAATGCATTAAAATTCACTTTGGAAGGTTCAATTACTCTCAAAGCTTATCTTGACAGTCCTAATGAAATTTGTATAGAGGTAAAAGATACAGGGGTTGGAATGAGAGAAGAAGACTAACCTAAATTGTTTAAAGCATTTGCTAAAATTGAAAATAAAGAAGCTAGTTAAATGAATGCTTAAGGAGTAGGATTAGGATTATTAATTAGCAATTCAATAGCTACATAATTAAATTCTGAATAAAGAGGTTTAGGGTTTAGATCAGTTTATTAAGAAGGTACAACTTTTTGTTTTTTAGTAACAAATAATAAATCAAATTACTCAGATGAAATAGAAAATTATGAAGATTCAAAAAAAGAAATAGATGTAGATTTAGAGACTAAATTAAACGATTTTAGAAGATAGTCTTAAACTGAAAAGAAATTTATTCTCTAAAAAAATTTCTGTTCTTGTCCTTAAATTTTATTAGTTGAAGACAATCATTTTAATGTAGATTCGTTTTTACTAAAATTCAATCGAACGTTTTAATCTTTAATAAAACTGGATTATACAATTTCTGGATAATTGGCTGAACAAAAAGTTTAATCAAGATTTTTAAGATAATAACATATTTGTCATCCTTATAAACTTATTTTTATGGATGTCGAATTGCCAATATAAAATGGAATAGTAACATCCAAAAATATAAAGAATTTCTATAAAACAATGAATGTTCCAATAACAATAGTTGGTTGTAGTGGCTATGCAGAAGAAAAAGAAAAAAGAGAATGTCTATAATATATGGATGATTATATTGTAAAACCAGCTACTAAATCTGATTTAGAAAGAATAATAAATACTTACTTTTTTAAATGACTTTTTGTTCGATATTAATTAATTATATAAAAATTCCCGCTCTAAAATGCTTCAATAATTATGGACAGAATCAACTAAACCAAAATCTCTAGATTAATTAGATTACCACGAAGAAATAAGTGAGATGTTAAGAAAACTAGCTAAAAATTCTGATTTCCCTCATTTATTATTTTATGGTCCAAATGGAGCTGGAAAGAAAACAAGAGTGCTTTCATTTCTTAAGGAAGTTTATGGATCAGGAGTTTATACTGTGACAGAAGAAGAAAAAGAATATAAAATTAATGAAACCTCAAATACAACTACTTCTTGTACTGTATTATCATCTAAATTTCATATTGATGTTGCACCTTCAGATGCAGATCATCATGATAAAGTTATCATTTAGAAATTAATCAAAGAAGTAGCAAGTTCACATCAAGTAAATAGCAAATAAACTAAAGATTTTAAAGTAATACATAATAAACATTAAAATAGGTTGTAATAATAAATGAAGTAGATAATCTGACAAAAGAAGCTTAGGCATCATTAAGAAGAACTATGGAAAAGTATATAGAAAGATGTAGAATCATTTTGATTTGTGAATCTTTGGCTAGAATAATCAGTCCAATTAGAAGCAGATGTCTATTAATTAGAATACCTGCACCAAATGTAAACTAAATTGCTCATATCTTGGATAAGATAAGTACACAATATAGTTGTAAAATCAATCCAACATTAATTAATAAAATTGCTAATGCTAGTAATGGCAATCTTAGAGAAGCTATTTTATATTTACAATCTACAAGAGTTAGTAATACATGTATTAAAGATGATTAAAATATTGCTGCTCAAGAATGGAAAATACACATCTAAAATAATATAGTCATCCCAATAATAAAAAATTAATAAGTTGAAACTATGAAAGAAATCAGAGAAAAATTCTATTAATTATTAGTTAATTGTATACCAATAGATAGAATTATGTTCGAAATGCTTCAAGGAATAATTAATCATTATAAAGATCATGCACAAAAAACTATTCTTTATGAATTCATTAAATCAACTGCAAAATGTGAAAATAGGGCAAGATAAGGATCCAAAGGCATTGTTCATTTAGAAGCATTAGCAGCAGAATATATGACAATTATAAAATAGTTTGCTTGATATATTTGTTATTTTAATATATACAATGACTTCAATAAAAATATTAGCTTATTTCTATTATCTTTTATTTGATAATTTAGTTTTCAAATTTTTACTCTGGCAGAACTAATAGGATAAATTTTAATTAATCTAATTCCTTTACACTTTATCTAATCCGTATGAAATCGATTAAATTATAAATTATAATCAGACTATTATTTTAAACTTATTCAATACCTTATACCAAACCCAAAACTATAATAGTTCATGTAAGATAGAAGAGTTTCACCAGCATATGAATTCCCATCATTAAACTCAGCAAAGAGATTGTACATTGTGAATTAAATATCTTATATGTATTAAATAAAAATATTCTTAAAAACCTATTCTTACACTTACAATTACAATTAATCAAGATAAGGAGAATATTATAATGTTTCTTTTTCAATTGCAAATTCTGAAACTGAATATTTATAAATCTATGCAACAAATCCTGTTATACCTCCTGATAAAATCGTTGCATAAGATTCTGAATCATAGTAAGGTAGTTTTGATAATTTATCAGGATAACAAAAGAGATATTAATAAGTAGGGCATAAATCTAAATTTAAAGTCTATTGTATTATCTTCATCTTTTCTTCATTTAAATATGTAGATTTTACTAAGTCTGTTGAAATTTCATCTAACAGTACTTATAAGCTGTTTGTTAAATCCAAAAATAAGCTAATCATTTCTTATTATTCTGATAAGTTCCTTTTCATATTGTTTAAGGGTTCAGTTTTTATCCAAAATCCAATACTTAAAGAGATATCAAGTTTTTATTTAAAAGCAACAAAATTTTAAGCAATCCCGAAACTAGGAGCGAATTCTTAAAATAAAAAATAAAATAGAAGAAATCCTAAAACAAAAAAGAGAATCCAACAACAGAATGATGAAGATATTATCATTATTTGAAATAAATCTGTTTTTTTTCTAAGCTTTGAGTCATTTAATTAAATGTAATTTTTATGAATATTTTAGTTAGATTTTTCCTTGATTGTATTTGAGTAATTTATCATGTCATAATAATTGATTAATTTCCATGTATTTTCTCTTAAAGCAATTTTAAAACAACTAAATCGAGCTATCAATTCAACTATTTCATCAAATGATAATCTAGTCAAGATTTAATAAAATTTTTGCTTTAAATTTGATTTAGATTTTGTCATCTGAAATTATAAAATGTAAATTATTGTTACAACTAATAAATTTATCATAAGCAATATTAGGAATGTATCCTTTAGTGTAACTTCTTAGAAAGTATTAATAAAATTGGTTAAAGTATCTAAAAGTATTTTTTAACCATAAAATGATTAGCTTCTATGGAATGAATTGTTATTAAAAATATCATAATTAAAAGTTTCATCAACTTCATATTATCGATATGATTCTAAAATTGCAGTATGAAACTTTATAAAATAATTTGAGCAATCATTTATATTATCAAAATACTTAATGTAATATTTTTTTTAGCTGCAAACTATACCTTATAATTAAGACTGTTGTAATTAAGAAAACCCATAAAAAAATGGTATTTTACTGATTGTATTATTCAACAATGCAGGACTTAAATTAATAATCTCATTTTCATTCAATTATAATTACATCATTAACGTATAAGGTACACCAACATAGAATTATAAACTTTAATAGGCTATACAATTTGTTAGTTAATCAAAATAGGTTTAAATTTCATTATTAACCAAATAGCTGTTCACAAAAAGCATAATAAAAATCCATATTGCCAAAAATAAATTTAAAATTAATCCTATATTAACCATTTTCATAGATCCATTAAAATTTACAATTAATTAAATCATTTACAATTAAGATCCTTATTATACCTAACTTTGTACTAACGCCTAGACTTCAGTATCATTTTATTTTTCAGATACCTTAATTGAATTCTCATTAACATTACTATCGTAACGATTAAATAGATTATTTTCATCTTTATCAATAGAAGCCCCCTGTTCTTTTTAAACCACTTTAATCTGTTTAGCTATTTCCATATCTGCAATCTCTTTCATATCAACTTCAAGCTCATATAATTAGTAATCTTCAATTCTTTTTTTTGAGTCTATAGATGGTAAATGGAATTATGGCTAAACCATCCTTACAGATGCTTGACCAGTTTATAACAACTATCTGTTTGATAAAGTTTATCTATTTGATAAAAAAGGTAATTTTGATTGATTATGACTTACATTCAATTATTGCTTTTAGGAAATATCAACTACAAATCTTCCACTCATATCATCATCTTTAAACAATTTTTCAACTATTTAAGAATGTTAAAATGTACAAAATTATTTAATATCCTATATTGTACCATTATCTGTTGTTAATTATCTTTCAGACATTAAAGAATCCAATTTAGTGATATGTGTAGAGAATGATGTAAAAGGATTTTAAACTTAACGCACCGTATTAGATGTTTGTGTCTTTGAAAAGTCAATTAATTTATACTCTTTTATTGTAATTAAAAAAAATACGTGATCTCTAAGTAAATAAAGTTAAAAATTATGTAACAATTCAATCTGATTATCTACTGAATCTAGATTGTTTTATCTTTTTTTACTAGCATTTATAAAGAATTGTTGATAATCTTTGTTCAATAACTTAATGTTTTATCCGTAAATCAAATTTTATTCTAAATCCATCCTTTAAGATTAATTTATCAATGATTAAGTTTACGATATGCATTCTAAATGGTTTTCAGGAAATTACCAATATGATTTTATATTATTTACAGAATTATTTACAAAATGATCTATATTATTTTTTAATTCTTTTATCAAATTTCCAATATTAGGAATATAATACAAAATACTACTTCCTCTATTAATTATATCAAAAATGTTGATATCTTATATAAATGACTTTTAGAATTTTGTGTACTCAAAAAATTTTTTTGAAATACCCTAAATTTTACCTTCAGAATCAAATAAAACATATTCTTACTATTAAAATTAATTTGTTATTATAGAATACAAAGTAAAATCATCTTAGCTATTTGGATTATACAAATGAATATAAATCGGCATTAGATAATTTTATGGGTCTTAAATGAATGTTAATTTTCCAGTTTTCATTAATTATGTATAACCAGAATCAATAAATTAATCTATTAATTCATCATGAACTTAAGCAATAAAATCAGGCATAAATTCATGTATATATTAGTAATTTTGTAAAAATTCTTAGGAGTATCCAAAAAACTAAGAGATACATTATTTATTTAAATTAATCAATTTTCCTCTTTTATTAATTAAACTTGTGTGTAATATCATATAACGGTCTATTTAGATATTTGAATCATATACTTTAAAGCAAAATCTGATTGTTTATTGTTGTGTCTTATTATATTTTGTCAGACTTGATTAAATCTTCAATAAGCTTTTCAATAATTTTGCTCTATTATTATTATAAAGTTAAATACCTCTTTAATATCATTCAAAATCATTCCAAAATACATTTATAATATTCTTAAGCTTAAGATATCTGTGCTTAGGCACTGTTTTAATTTATATTTTTTTATTTCATATTATTTTAAAATAAAATTTCTACATAGAAAGATATTATTGGTATAGTCATCAACTTATTCTAAAATTTCGATTTATTAAGAAAATCCTTTTCTAAGAGATTCTAATAAAACGATTTTACTTTAAACTACTTTTTCGATATACTCTATTGCATTATCGCTATTTACAAGAGCTTAGACTATTGTTTGATTATCCATATTATTTATCGACTAAACTCGACCATTAAAGTAGGACTAATTAATATTAATTATATAATTTAATTGCTTTTGAAATGATTAAGCATATGCTTTATCATAAATATTGTATATTTTATAATATTTCATAAATGAAATAAGTGTTTTTTGAGGTTTGGTTTGTAAATCATAATTGCATAAAATTTAAATCAGCATTTTCTATTTAAAGTGACAGTATCTAATTAAATAATAAAGAATATCCTATTAATTAGTAAAAACAAAACCAGGTTTATTTTTTTTATTTTTACTTTTTTAATTTTATTAAAAGCTCTTATGAAATAAAGATTACTATAACAAAATTTTTGATGTTTTTTCAGATTAATTAAATAAAAGCTCATAAATTTAACATTTTTAGAGAGAAATTTCAAATTACAACAAATGCTTTTCATAAATTAAAGATTCTAATTTTTAGATTAATTATAAAGCAAAACTCAAAATTAATAGTGAGTATATCATTTCAATATTGAATGACAATGCAGTCAAATAGATAATTTATGTTATATTATAATAAACCAAAAATCTACTGTTGTGATTATATGAATTAAAATTCATCCCTAATTTAATAATTTATTTTATCATAATTAAAATATAAGAAGAAATTTTAGAAATTTCATTCAATCCAATAGATAAAATTAGAATTAAATGACACAATATTTCTAATTTAAGATTATTAGCTCTTATTAATCCTTATAAATCAATTAATTAAGTTTATCTCCATGAGTATTAGGTGATGACTATTTGTAGGTACATTATTAAGTTTAAAATCGAAATTAAATAAATATAGTAGTCTGCTTATAATTTATTATTAAAATAGAAAATTGCCTTTAAGGTAGGATATTAAAGGACATAGTTTTCAATCAATATGAATGATAAGGTTACTATGTGAAGATATGATTGTTTCTTTATAAAATATAGGTTTCCAAACACAAAAAAATTAATTATGATGTGTGTGATCAGAAGTAAAGACAGAATAGAATTGCTTTCAAATCTGATTAATTAAGTAGTTGGTAAAGACTCTTTTAAACTAGAATAGAAAAGTCTAGAAATTTGAATTACTAAATACTTTGTATCGCTTTAATGGAAGGCGTCCTCCATTAATGATAATTCTTATAAACCATTGATTATAAACGCTATTCTGAATAATTGCAAGGCTAATTGATTTCGCTATTAGCAAGCAACAGTAAATAAATCTAAATAATTTTCTACTAGTCTCTAAAGAAATGCAGCAATTTTTTAAGACATTTGAAATATAAGATAATTTAATTTCAAAATAAATTTTCTTCTGTTTACTTTTGAATTTCTTAATTAATGATTTTTAACACTTAGAATAGTTAATATTTAAGATTATTAAATTTTTTACAATTTTCAAAATGTGAAATATAGAAATGTAAATGAATTTTATATCAATGTTTAATCATATTTAATTCATAATTCTCATTAAAATTTGATGTATTCCTTTTTTCTACACTATTTTCGGTTCAATTAAGATTAAAACAAATTTGATTAAATGTATTTGATAATATTCGTAGATGATCTAATAAACTGCGAATATAATATACAATAGTAAAATACTAATTTAAAAATAAATAATTACATAATTCCAGTTAAGTCAAAGTAATCTGACATAGCTTAAATAAATAGAGCACTTAAATAAATACTTTCATTTGTAAAGTAACTAAAACAAGTAAACAAACATGATTAAATATCTTAAGCATATTGTACAAAGAAATTTTAGTGAATCTATGAGTTGATAAATTAAGCATTATTTTTTGAATATTTTAAAGTTTGTCTTTCTGTATTATATTCTTATTAAACCATTTTTTTATAATTTTACATTACTCCTCCTATGCCATCTTATGTAATAGGTAGATAAGAATCACTAGGTTTATAAGGTAATTTTATTTAAGATGTATTACAAAAAATTAAAAACCTTTAAAAATTCAAACATAAATCTTTTCTAAATGCATTTAATATTAAATTTTTCATTGTTTAATTAAAATAATCTGATACAACTAAGTCATCAAGAATTGTATTAAACAGGTTTGTTGAATTGTCAACATATATCAAATATTATTCTATAGTTTCAGTTTAATTTATTAATTAGTATGGATTTGATGGGATTAGATGCTCAGTTTTTATTAATTCTCCAAGTAAGATTGAACTATCGAATAACTTCTTAAATTTTATGTAATTCATAGTCATCAATAAAGAATTCTTATAATTGTCATAGTAAAATGCTCTATAATAATATGCTCCAATCATTTCTGAACCATAACAAATTATAAATAAAAAAGGTATAAATAATCGAAGTTTAGAAGTAAATTTTATATTTTATAATCTTTAAATTGTATGAGTATTTTTATTTTATTGAGGATTTTCATTCGATACTTAATCATTATTTATCAGATTTACCATAGATTTTAAAGATGAATTAGTGTTTGAACAAAATATTTTAGTTTATGAAATCTATGTTTTTATTGAATTAATTTCAATTATGGATAATAAAGTAAATATCTGATTTTTTAATTTGACTTATCCATAAATAAAAAATATAAGGGCTATTATGAATGTAACTGCAAAACATATCTAAATAATCTCTATCAAATAAAAATTAGTTTGAGAAAACTCTACCTTTAGTTTGAGATACTCAATCTCATCATCAATTACAATATCATGAAATTTAAAAATGGTCATAATATTTTATCTCAAAAATCCATTAGCTTTAAATATTGAATAATCATGAGTTGAAATATTTGAATAATTTGTATTCTTTTATACTCTAACCATTTTCTCTCTAGTTATAGTATAAAATGAATAATAATCCATTTATGTAATTATTTTATGATTATTTTTGTCATATTCAATTACATCAACCATTTCCATTCCTAAATCTCGGCTTCTTTTGCTAAGATTTAATGTATAATTAATATGTATGCCTTTCCATAAGGTAAAAGCATAATTTAATTTTTATTGCCTTTAAAATTCAATATATTATGTTAGATTATATAATCCATTTGATGCACAATATCTATTCCATTATAAGAGAAATGTTCCTGCATAAGAAAATGTAAGAGCTTAAGGATTAATTAAAAAATTAATTGATGACTAATATGATTTTATTTCATTATATCCTTATTGCTTATTTATAAAAATAGTACAAACTACATAAATTGTTAGTATTATCATCAAAATTATTTACAATTTTAAATTTCTTGATATTTCCTTTTTCTCTATTATTTATTCAACAATTGAATTACTTATTTAATCATCCATAACATTGCTCTTTTTTATTGATTTTGTTTCTAATTTTAAACTTTGATCCTAATCTTCCAAATGATTCTAAAAATCAGAAAAATGTAGTATAAAATAATAATAATCAAAATTATCCAATTCAATATATTCTAATTCAAATTTATGAGATGACAAATTTTATAATTAATTTAATTGCTGCTGAATTATTTCAAACTGCATGGAAAATCTTGGATTTAACAATTGTATTTTATTTTTCATTTTGTTTTAAGTTTCATTGAAAATTAATTTTGGAGAGGTTGATTGCTTGACTTTATTTTACTGATGAGATTCTTCTTTGATATTGAAATTTATTCTCAACTATAGACAATCCTCATAGTTAAGGTTCTTTGCAAAATAAGATGAAAATTCAACCTAATTATATTATTAAAATGAAGTAAGCTAAAGAACTTAATATTCAATTTCTGGAATATAAAATTATACCATTGCTTTTTCTAAAAAAACTTATTAAGTTATTTCTTAGGGATTATTTTCATCAAGATTCTATAACTCATTGAAGAGTAATTCTGAAATTCCAAAAATCTTTCCAAATTAATCAAATAATAGATAATTATTATTATCATCAATTTCGATTATATTATTAATTATTAAGTCATTATCTACAATTTCATGATAAAAAGAAATTCTACAGGAAATAATAGAATTATTTTTTAATAAAAAAGTCTTTATCTAATATTTCTCTACAAATTCATTTTCTACATAATTATTTAATGATTATTGATAATAACCTCTTAAAAATACTGGGAATAAATCTAAAATATTTTCTAAATACTAATCTTTAAAATATTCTTCTAAATATTTTGCTTTTGGATTTAAAATAATCCATTTTTTTTTTAAATAACTTACTTTAATAAGAAAGATTTAATCTAAAATAAAAAGGTACAATTACTTTTTGATAATTTTAAATTGAAATTTCGATCCCATCCTTATAATTCTTTAGCTTTATGTCCTATTTGTACTGCCTTGAATATTGTTTATATATACCTTTTAATAATCACCATAAAAAACATAATAATATTTTTAAATTGTTTATATGGTGTTAAGATCACTGATATTTGAATTTTAAAGTGTCTATGTTTTCAAATTAATATTAGAATCAAGTTCCTTTTTTAATAATTTCATTTTTTAGCAAAATTTCAAAGTTTAGATTCTAATCATTTTGCTATAGTGTTATTCATTCAAATTAATCTTCATTAAGTTTTAATAAAAATTTAATTTAGCAAGATTAGCTTATTCAATAATTTAGAAGTTAGTTTCTTATTATTCGAAAATTTGAATTAGCCATTTATTCTCTTGTGATAAATTTTTAGATTTTTACTAACATTGTTGCTAAATTATATAAATATTAGCTTTCACAAAAACGAGATCAAAAAATGATATTTTTGATTAATTTTATTGCAATAATAGAAAATACAATTTATATAAATTCTATTCAAAATATTTTTCTATCATGACCCTATCCTAAATCTTAATTTAATCAGAATTATTTTTTTGTAAATATTTTTAATTTTATTAAATACATCTTGAAATCATTAAAACTTTCATAGTTTCATCTTTTTAGTAATAATTTACAATTTACGAAATCAAAAATTTTAATTAAGTTTAATTTTTAGCATCACTCAATTTATTTGTCTCAAGTCTATTTTTTAAAGATAGTATAACATTTAATGTAAGCAAATAAACTAAAAATATTTCATTCCAACTAAATTTCGTTAATCCGGCTAATCCAATTACAAAAAGGAATATTCTTAATTTTAAAATAAAATGACTATTCAATTCAGTATTATTTAGTTATATTACAGTTATCCAAAAAGACTCTATGAGTAAAATAGAATATTATAATTCAATAATTGTCGATTTAATCTTTAATATACATAAAATAATTCGAAAGAGGAATATGATAAGTTCATCCATCTATCTTGAAAAACTACCATCTATTTACATAAAATTTGTTTAGCAGTTAAACTATATATACATTACACTCAATAAAATAGTTAAAAAGAACAAAATTAAATGACCATATTGATCCTATTTAAAAATAGCATATAGGGAGTTTAAAATTATAGGCATAGACTACACATAATAAATGGTTTAAATAAAAAAGGAACTAATAAATTAATGAATTGAAATTTTCATTTTGATGACAATTTTAGTAATAGCTATATGAAAAAAAATGCTTAAAATAATGATGTAAGCAAAAATCAAATAGTTACTGTTTCCAAAATATATTAAAATATTTATTCTATATTTGCTGAGCATTTGTTAAATGAAGCTAATATAATTAGAAATATTTACACATTCTAACCATTAATTAATTAAACAACTTGTATGGTATTAATTATAAAAAGAAATCGAAACCATAAAATGGTCTTTAAAGTAATGTCAAAGGTTTCTCGCAACAGTAAAAATTAAAAATATGCAAGATAATCTCTGGTTGCTTACTGTATTCTTTTTGAAAGAGATATTTTATTTTTTTTATTCATCTAAAAATATAAATAACTAAATCACAGTTAATAATAATAATAGAAATTAATAAAAATCATCGATGGAAATGAAACATTGTAATAAAATTAAATAAATTGGCAAGTGTATACACTTAATTTTATAATTATTTAATCATGAGTGTCTATATTAAAATAGTTTGAAAAAAACATTGATGAATAATAAAATATTATTACTGATTAAAATGAAATGAGTTAATGACAATATAATAAAGTAAAGCTCGATTTTGATTTTGTATAGTAAATATTTAATGAGAATTTAATGTATTTAATATATATTGTAAATATAAAATTTATATTATTGAGCGGTTGAATTGCCTTTAAAAAATAAAATTAATGAAATCAAAGCAATCATCTTCTAGTGTTGTTAGTGAATTAGTTTCTGATGTTAGTTCTGGAGTATCATTAAGATCAGGAAAATTACCAACAGTCACAAAATTAGAAGAGTTAGCTTCTGCAATAGAATAAAAGTCATCAGAGTCAGAGAATATAAATGAAATAGAAAATCCTGAAGAAATTCATTGTGTTTTAGAATTTAAATTAGATTTAAGTATGATTATATAGAAGAATGGAAAGACAGAGGAATTTTATAATTTAGTTCTATAAAATTATTTGGTGAAATAAAAAAAACCATAAGAATACTTATCAAAAGATGATAAGGGTTTTGATGATGAAGAGAGAATTAGGTTTTTAAATTGGTTAATTGAGATAACATATGCATATTAGATGAATTATTCAACATTCTTTATAGTTTGTTCTATTTTAGATGAATATTAAAATAAAACTTAAAAGTAAAATTGATATTTAAGAATAATAGTATATCAAGAGATAATCTCCATTTAACTGGTGTGAGTTGTATATATTTGGCATCAAAATTCAACGATGTAATACCATTAAGATTAGATTAGGCAATAGATATATCTCATAATAGATTAGGTCGAAGTAAGATTTTGAAAAAAGAATTAGAAATTTTTGAATGTTTGGATCATTAACTTAATTTTTCTAATGGTTTTTTATTTTTAACCTTATTATTAAGACTCTATTTAAGCAAGATTAAAGATAAAGATAATGATATCATTGAGATAGCTTATTTTACATTAAAATTATGTTGTTTTGATTATGAACTTTAGAGTAAATATTATTAAAGTGAAATATCAGCTGGTTGTTTATCGTATGCAGTAATGTTAGTAAATTCTAATAATTAAGGAAGAGTTAGTGGACATATAACTACATCATTAGTAAAAATCCATTATTAGCTTAATTAGTTAAATTTATTAAAAATAACAAATGTTGTTAAAGATGAATAAATAGTAATTGTTGGTGAACATATTGAAGGATTAATAGACAAATATTTCACTGATAATTAATTTAGAGGGAAAATTTAAAAATTGATAGAGTATAACTAAACATAAACTGAGTTGTTGAAATCTTATCTTGAAATTAGGAACTAAGATCCATGAAAAAAAAAAGAGTATTATTTCAATTATTACTAATTTTTAATAATATAAAATAATGATAAATCGAGACACTGGATTCTAAGATTTGGAAAGTGGAATTCAGAGCAATAATATCTCTTCTAGACATTTAGTTGATATCGATTAAAATAGTGCTATTGGAGGTTAATAGTTAGATCCAACACTTGAATTTTCGTAATTGTAGTAATTAGAAGCTTTACGAATGAAAAGAGATATATTTGATAATAATCACAAACATGCTATTAATTTGGGTCACAAGGCTGATGTGAATGAAGAAGATTGTCTTATTAGTAATTTAAGGTATTTAGATTTGATATTAAAGTGGTAAAAGGAGTGAACTTCAAGGTTCAATAAGTTCTATTAGTTGTAATTTAAAAAAATAAAAACCTATAACAATAAAGACTACCTAAAACAAATCTAATAAATCTATTTAAAATACATAAAAGTTAGATTAAGATGATTTAGTAATCTCTCCTCCACTTTAAATTAATGGAACAATCAATTTGGGATTGAAATCTGATGCTAAAATTGCAAAATATTAGACATTTGTATAATAGATGGAAGAATAATAAGAACTAAATGAAAAAACAAAAAGAGCTGAGGCTCATAGAGATACAATTAAATAGTAGTCGTTAATATTAAGAGGAAAAAGCAAAGAGATGAAAACTGGGTATAGATTTGATTGAATTATAGTCTAAATGAAGTATGGACATAAAAGGCTTTGATAATTATTAGATTGGTTTCTCGTTTTATTTAATAATTAAAAACAAAGACTGAAAGAATTAAATTTAGATTAATTACTAAAAGAATCTTTGAAGTAATATGTGATAATAGTGCAAATTTCGAATATATGTTAATAAATAGATTAATAAAATAAAAACCCAGTATTAGTTTGATAATTTTTTACTAAATATAAAATAAAGCTCTAAAGTTACTAAATTGGATTGAAGCAATATAAATTTTTTTAGGAAAATATGTGAAAGTAATAAAACCTGATAGTTTATTAAAAATTATTTGGGATATAATATTATTGCTCTTTATTGTAGTTAATATATTTTATATTCCAATATATATTAGTTTTGATGTGAAATCATAAGGTGCATTTGAATGGGTATTTGATTTATTACCTTCTTGGATATTTATAGCTGAAATATTGTTGAATTTTAACACTGCTTATTATGATAAAGGATTGATGCACGAAGATCGTAAATAGATAATAAAGCATTATGTTAAAGGGAATTTTTTTTGGGATTTAATAGTAATAATACCATTTTTGATCTCATAATTGGATATTCCATTTGTTAGATATACATTATTGTTAAGATTAACTAGATTATCACCATTAATGACAAGCATAGAAGAAGTTTTAAATTTAGAAGTAAGATATTGATTATTATAAATAAGGATAATATATAGGTGATTTTGGATTTATTAAAATTAATATTTTTTCTATTATTAACAGGACATTTTTGTGGTTGTGCATGGCATTGGGTGGCAGTGATAGAATATGAAAATTATGGTTAAGAATTGACTTGGTTAACTAAATATGCACCTGATGCAATGAATTATTATTGGTTTGATAGATACATAATTTCGTTGTATTGGAGTGTTATTACAACAGTTACAGTAGGATATGGTGATATCGTTCCAGTTACAACAGTAGAGAGAATATTTGTAATAATCGTTACTTTATTGATTTGTGGTGTTTTTGGTTATTGTCTATCAAATATAGGAAATATATTTAAATAGATATCAGATAAGAAGGCTGTTTACAAATAAAGAATAAGGGAAATAAATCAGCATATAAGAAAGAGAGGTTTGAGTTACAATTTATAATTAAAAGTATTGATTAAATATCTATTTGTAATAGGTTAAAAAATATTTCGAATATTTCTTTAAGGTTAAATAAGAGGAGGATTAACATGCTGAATAATTTATTGAATAACTAACAAAACATTTAAGAGAAGAAGTTTTGATTGATATTTATAGTAAAACATTAACCTAATCACGTTTCTTAAGAGATAATTTTAGTGTTGAAACTATTCATAGATTATGTTAAATAGTTAAAGAGACCAAACTTTATCCAGAATAGTTATTATTCTAGAGAAATGATTCACCAAAAGCACTTTGGTTTGTTTTATCTGGATCAGTTGAATATGTTGCTGATCATGAAAGTAATATTTTTATTAATTCTTTTTAGATGAAGATGAACATTTTTATACTGAAACTTTTCTTAAGAAAATTACATAAGGGTATAAATATAAATTCTATGATAATTTTATAGAGCTGTTATAGGAGAACGAGAATTCATCTCATAAACACCTTATGAATACAATGCTAGAGCTACCAAATTTACATAGTTATTAGTAATAGAGTATTGATTCATATATTTATTTATTATTAGTTATCAGCAATTCTACCTTATTCTTTAAGAGAATAATGAGGAATTCGAAAAGTATAGTATGGCTAAAGATAACTTAATATTTAATAGCAACTACAAAGCTTTTGGATAAATATGTGAAATATGTGGATGGACTCATAGATTTATTTAGTAATTTAACATAATAAGATTCTAGATGTCCATTTGTATTTCTACAACCAAATAAAAATAAAATTGCAAGTTCTTTTGCTTCTACTAAAAATAACAAAAGATTAATCTTTCCTTATCGCACCTTACCTAAATCTAACTGGAAAAATAATCTACCTGATGTTTAAGAGGCAGCTTTGGGATATATTGTTTTAAATAATATCATACCAGAAAAGTAAAATTTAAGAATATAAAAGAGAAATAAATGATGCTTATCTAATTAATCTTGGATTTGAATTGAATGATAAAGAAGAGGATCCCTAAAAAATAATTCCAAATAAAAAGAATTCCTTATTCAAAGATTAGAAAATATTGTCATAATTCGAAAATAATTTATAATAACAACCTGCTCCATAACCTTCAATCTAGACTGTATTACCAATAGATTAAAAATCTTAAAATTAAACTGCAATCTTTCTCAAAGATGGTTAAAGAGCTAGTATGACAAATGTAATATATATTTTTAATAGATTATTAGGAAAGTATAATAGATTGGGATTAGGGTAGCCAATTTAGAAAAAGTCTTAATAAAATTAAACTCTAAGGTTTAGATAGAGGCAAGACTATCCAATCTATAAAAGGCAAACTTCTTTAAAATAATAATGCAGCAGGTGATTTATTAGATGAATCATTAATTTAAGAAGAAGTTAAAATATAAAATGCAAATGTGGGATCATAAAACTATATAAGCAAACTTAAAGTAGTAAAAACTAAGCATAGTAATAATCCAAATTCTATTGGAATTAGAAAGGTTTCGTGGTTAGAATTTGACCCCAATTAATATTCAGGTATATATTAATATTTAAAATTATAAGATAATAAACCTAATCATTTATTTAAACAAATTAGTAAGGGGAGTGAAACAAATTTCGATCAATCACCTCCTCCATCTAATTCATAAGAAATCGATATAAAATAAAGAATAGAGGCAAGGGAAAATAGTATAATATCTAAAAAAACCAATAAGTATATTTCTATATAAATTTTAAAGTGTTGATATAAACCGAAGGAAAAAGAGAAGAAAAACTACCTAAATATTATAATTTTTTTAAGGTTCAGAAGTTGATAATAAATCTACAAAAAAAGTTGATAAAAATGTTCTAAATAATGAAGCTTATAGTTCAAGTGTTTATACAGCTGGGGCTCCTAGTAATTCAGCTTTAATGGATTTCAATAATAAATATGAAAATAATGGGGATAATAATAGTGTTCATGTAGGACAATCTTTCGAAGGAATTTAAAAGAGAATACAAGATATTGTCAGAGTCCATTTTGAAATGGATATAGATATTGCTAAATCATCAAAAATCTATTTTCCTGACTTTAATCTTGATGTTGTTATATAAAGAATTACAGTTTATTATGAAAAATTAAAAGAAAAAAAATAAGAGTTTGATATGAGAGACATGAAAAGAACTAAAACTAATTTTACTCTTTTGGATCGTATTAGATAAGCAAAGAACACTACAATTAGGGGAAGTTTTATTGATAAAGATAAGTTCCTCTAAGATAATGATTGAGCATATCATTGATATTAAATTATCACTTTTTACATTAATTTCATTTATAAATAATCATTCAAAAAGATTATTCTAAATATGAGTGATCTGATATTTTTTATTTGATTATCAAATTATAAATGTATAGCTCTTGCAGATAAGACATTAAATCTTCTAATTCAGATGGAAGAGAGACATTTTTGAATAAAAATGTTAAAAGTCTCTATGTTACTAAAAGCTCAAGATAAAGTAACTTAAAACATAGAATGATCAGCTTCTTAACAAGACAAGCAACAAAGGATTTTTAATCAAAGCTAATCTATAAAAACCTAGCAACAAAAAATAAATATGTTAAACAATTTATAGACAAATTGTTAGCTCGCAAATTCTTTCAAATTCATTTTAAAGATTATCATTATAGACTGTTGAATGAAAAATATTCTGCTATAATTTAAAAAGTAGATAAGAATAGTTAATTAATAAAAAACCAATTAAGTAGCTTTTGTGGTCCTTTATATCATTGGCTTGCTAAGAAAATAAACAAACTTCCATTAATTTATCCTTAAAGTATCTATAAAACTATATGGGATGTTTTTGCAACAATTGCAAGACTTTACTTTTTATATATGATTCCAGTTGATATTTGTTGGACGGAGGAATAATTATTATTTGGCAATTATTTTATAAGTACTTTGACAATGATAATTATTTTATTCATTGATCTTTTTATCAGTTTAAATACTGTATTTTATGAAGCAGGTAAAATTGTAACTAGCAGAGTTTAAATAATAAAAAATGTTTTATGGCAATCCTTTGGTATGGAATGGATATCAATTTTCATAGTTTTAATTTTACTTCTATATTCAATATAGACAGATACAAAAGTAGATATAAATACAAATCCTTATTATCTTATTCTTTTACTATTTTTATCGCATTATAAAAATGTATAAAATAAAGGAAAATAATATGAAATGGCTTTACATTTTACAAGACAAACGTCATCAATTTTGTAATTATTCAAATTTATATTATTAATATTTTATGTAATCCATATATTTGGATGTTTATGGTTTTGGGTAAATTATTTATAAAATATAATAGGGAGGCCAATTTAGTGAACTTTATAGAGAAAATAGTTGGATGGATGATCGTAATTTATTAGATAAGCCTTGGAATATTTAATATTTGCAATCATTTTATTATGCTTGTGTTACTATGTTTACAGTTGGGTATGGAGATATTACACCTAAAAGTGATGAAGAAAGAATAATAGCAATAATATTAATTATGGTTTCAAGTGTTTAGTTACCATATTCTATTAACACTGTTGGATAAGTAATTTCTGAGATTACTTCCTAATCAGATATATAAAAAAAAAATATAAGAATTCTAAATACTTATTTACATAAAAAAAGGATTCCTAAAGCTTTCTAAGAATAAATAAGAGAATATTTAAAATAATATTGGCTTTAATAATAGGAAGAAGAAACATTAGAAGAAAAAGCTATTATAAATTAATTATCAGAAAAACTATAAGAATAGTTAATGTGGCAGGTTAATACACAAGTAATTCGAGAGATGCCTTTCTTTTCTTAATTTAGTAGACCATTTTAAAAAGCATTATCTAAAAGAATAAGTGTTGTTAATTTATTACCAGAGAATGAATTTCGTAAAGAATTAGATTAATTTGTATGTTATGTTGAAAAAGGTTAAATATCAGTTTGTACTGAAGGTTAAAATAAAATTCAAATCAAATAAATTATGATTGGTCAAATTTTTGGTTTAAAAGGTTTTGTTTTAGGAGTTTCAGCTTAAGAAATTTATAAAAGTGTAGGCTTTACTAAATTATTAATGATTTGTAGATATGATTTCATGTAATTACTTAAAGAATTTCCAAGAGATTTTGAATTATATTGCAAGACAAGAGATGGTATATAATTTTCACAAAATATTTGGGATGAATAATGTATGTCTTGTCAATCATTACAACATTCAATAATTAACTGTCCTATGTTGCATTACATACCTTAAAAAGAATTAATAATTAAAAGACATTAATTTGATCATAAATAAACAAGAATTAAATTTTAAAGAAATAAGAGAATTTGTAATAACACTTTAGATCTAGAAACTTTGAAAAAGATTTAAAATGAATATTACAAAAAATATCATTTTGATTTTTAAGAGAAACCACCAAATGAAAATAAAAGTTAAATTTAAATTCCAAAGATTATAATTTAGCATTCCTCACCACCTGCACCTTCTCGCATAAATTCTTAATTTAATATTAATATTAATGATCCATTTGGTTTTAATTAAGTACAAGGTTTAAAACATTCAATTAGCATAATAGGAAGACCTTAAAATTTAAATCAAATAGATTATGTGAGGTAAAATAATTAATAAATTATTAACTATGATCCTGAACAAGAAAATTTAATGAATGATGCAATCGAAGATTAATTAAAATAAAGATATTAATAATTAAAAAGTTATAAAAATCTACCTCCAAAAGATAAGGAGGCAATTTCATTTTTGATTATGAAATATAAAAATTTCAAAAAATTCGAAAAAAAAGAATTAAGAAACTTTGAATAAAAGAAATCTTATACTGATTATTATCCGGAACATAATGATGAAAATATGATAGAAATTGCAAACTTAGGAAAAAGAAATAACATTATTTCTAAATTAATGCCTTATTTGCTCTTTCCAAATGTATTTTTCTAAAGATTTTAAAAGAAGTTATATTGATATATATATATATATTAAAATAATATCAAATTTAAAATTAAGCATAGTAAATAGGAATATCATTCAATACAAAGTATACAATTAATTTTAATTACATTTTCATGCTTTTCAAAGCTCTCATAATCTTAATTTAATTTAGCTATCAATTTACTAATATTTTCATATTTACTCTATATTTTTTCATTTTTATAGCTAAAATGTTGCCATTTTAATTTTTAATTTCGAACAATTACATCTCCTATTGTAAAATAAAACTGAGGAACTCTTTCATTTTTTTTAATTTTGAAATCATTTATAAAATCATTTCTTGTAGATGATATCCACTAAATTAAATATTCATCTTTTTCTAATTAGATTGAATGATCATTGATTTTATCTAAGATATTCTAATATTGTTATTTCAAATCATTAAGCTTTCTTAGTAAAATAATCTTACTAATTTAATTCTAGGCAGAATAATAATCAAAAACAAAGCGTAAATCAATATTCTCAAAATAAATTTATTTTTTGCTAAGGACATGTTCTTTGCCTTATTAAAAAGCAATAGATATGTTGTGTAATAATTGAGAATCAAATTACTTCGATTAGAAATTTTTTTTCAACAAAAAAATTGTTGCATCTATGTTGCAATTTGCTACAGGAATTTTATACTACAAATCTTCTGGATGTATTTAAGATATATTAGTTATATCTATTGAATCAAAGTAAATTATTTTTGATAAATTAAATTTCTAAAAATCATTGAAGACTCTACTCAAATGAATGCCACCAGTACGAACATTTTTTGGTAAGCGAGCTTTATATAGTGCATCATATTAATAATTTTAATCCTAAAGATATTTGTGCCATTTTAACATAAAATTAGTATTTTAAACTAAAAAGATTATTATAAAAGCTTTTGATAATCTTTGTTAAAATAATTGATGTACATTTTCAGTGTATTTTTAAATTCTCTTCTTAAATTACAAAGGCAAAATGCATTATCACAATATTCTTAATTGTTTAATCCTAAACTGTTACCACAATTAGTTATTTCATTCTAATTCTCCCAAAATGAGCAGGATCTTTTTAAGGCAAAATCTAATTTTTTGATAATTTTTTACTTTCAAATTAAATAATTAAAATTTTATCATAATCATTATCTTTTTAAACTGAAGTTTTGAATAAACATTTTAAACTTGCTCCTTCTTATAATTGAGGAAAATGTTTATTTTAATAACAGATTTAAACAACATGATCAAGGCTTTTTTATTTTTTAAGCAATGGTTTAGCAAATAATTATCTTGTCTACAATTTTATTTAACTAATATTAGTTTAATTAGGTAGTGAAGGTAATATTTATTTTTATGATTTTAACATCTTAAAATTTGCTAAATATCTCTAAGAAATTGAGCTTTCATTTTTTTACAAATAAGGATCGTCTGTAGTATTAATTTGATTTTCAAAAGTAATTCTTCTTTATGAAACTATTAATTTTGCAGAATTAGTTATTAATATAGTGTTTTCAAAATCAGATGTTTAATTATTTTTTTCTTACCTTTCTTTAATTCTCCTTTCAGCTGGACTGAGATATTGGTTTTTTTTTAATTCAAACAATCCTTTATATTTATTCATATTTGATTGTTTTGGAAAATATAAAGTACTTGTTATTAAAGGATTTTGCATTAAATATAAAAACTATTTTTGTTAAATGATAAAATAATCAAAAAAATTAAGACAAATAAATAAATGGATTAAATTATAATTGAGTTTTCACATTTTCTCTTTATTTTATATGCTTTAAGTTTTCAACAAAATAACATCTTATTCACACAAAAATGTAGAGCCTCATAAAATCTGATTTTTTTAAAATTTTATTTCTTTAATTTCAATCTTAAAAATACGAGAAATATATTTAAAGAACAATTAGTCAATAAAATTCTTATATTTTTATTGTCTAAATAGTCCAATTCTTTGAAAATATATTTATAAATTTATAATGAAGGCTATTTCAAGTTTTCAAGATCAAGAAATTACTTATCTAACTAAAAAAAACCTCTAAAAAGTAAGTCTGATTAATGGTTCTTTTAATAAAATTGAAAAAGTCGATTTTGATTCAAAATTTCAGATAATTTAAATATTTGTTTAAGAAATAAACTTTTTAGAAATATTTTAAAAAAAATATATAATTATGGGTTGTTATTAATCCAAGAAAGTTCTAAAAGAATCTTCTATTTCAATAAAAGAGAAGGTTGCCCAATAATATGATCCAAATAGTATGATATGAATTTAAAGTTAGAAAAAGAGACACAATATTTAGTTATTATAAATGGAATTCTTTTTGACGCTCTTAATCCTGATGAGTGATACTTTTTTTACTTCTTTTGTAAAACCTACATAAGGTATATGAATGATTATTTACCATATTTAAGATAAAAAAATATTATAGTCATATAAACTATGCAACTTCAATATATTTAATAAAGACCAACAATATTATCTATATACTTACTTGTGAGTTATATAGATATATATTATGCTCTTATATATTTTGATTATCATTTACTTTAATGTTTATTTTTCTTCTCTCAACATGGCCAATTTGTTTCATAGGATAAAAGTAAACTTTATTGTAATTGTTTAAAGAAAACTAAGGATAAATTTTAAACTATTTAGAAACTTATTTAATAGGAATTAGAGATGCAAAATTTTTAATGTGAATGAAAACTGACTATTATTAGGAACAAATAAAATTATATGACATTTGTTTATTTTAATCCATTTGTTTAATTAATTAATATATTTTTATTTTTATTTGTTATGAATTTCTGAAAATCAAAATTTAATTGAAATATGTCAATACAAAAGATAAAAAGAATTGTAATTAGATAAATAAAAGAAAATTTGGTCTAATATAGATTAAATTTTATTTGATAATATTCTACATTTATATCTAATAACTAAACTTGATTTAAAAAGAATTAAAGTATATGATGAATAAAAATTCCATTGATTGTAAATATTGAATGAAGAAAATAAATATGAAATAAATATGAAATTTTTTTAATTAATAATTATTATATAATAATGAATATGAATTAAACAAAATTGGATTGCTATAATAAAACTCAAACAGCAGGAAGTGTAGCTAAAGGAGCAAATACTTTTGTTTCTGGAACATTAATGTCAAATTGGCATGAAGAAGCATAATTAAAAGAGGATACTGGTTTTGGAAGAGCCCCTGTTCCTTAACATATAAAAAAGAAGCATGCTGATTTGATGTTAAAACCTCCCGAAGAAATTTCTCTTTATAAAGAACAAGTAAATTAGCTAGATACAACAACTCGTTTATTTGGTAAAATATAACCTGATATTCCAAAACCAGCTTCCTAAAAGTAATAATTATATATATAAAAAGCGTTGGAGGCAATATAAATAGGGCTGATTTAATACCTAAAGTTGGAAAGAAAGCCTAATTAATAGAATAATAATATTTATAATAAATTTAGACAGAATTAGACTCTCGTGAGGCAGACAGTTTCAGTTAAACATAATAGAGATATTTTGA
>CAJJDN010000067.1:220861-257926 GCA_905182985.1 Paramecium sonneborni
GAATTTCTGAAAATCAAAATTTAATTGAAATATGTCAATACAAAAGATAAAAAGAATTGTAATTAGATAAATAAAAGAAAATTTGGTCTAATATAGATTAAATTTTATTTGATAATATTCTACATTTATATCTAATAACTAAACTTGATTTAAAAAGAATTAAAGTATATGATGAATAAAAATTCCATTGATTGTAAATATTGAATGAAGAAAATAAATATGAAATAAATATGAAATTTTTTTAATTAATAATTATTATATAATAATGAATATGAATTAAACAAAATTGGATTGCTATAATAAAACTCAAACAGCAGGAAGTGTAGCTAAAGGAGCAAATACTTTTGTTTCTGGAACATTAATGTCAAATTGGCATGAAGAAGCATAATTAAAAGAGGATACTGGTTTTGGAAGAGCCCCTGTTCCTTAACATATAAAAAAGAAGCATGCTGATTTGATGTTAAAACCTCCCGAAGAAATTTCTCTTTATAAAGAACAAGTAAATTAGCTAGATACAACAACTCGTTTATTTGGTAAAATATAACCTGATATTCCAAAACCAGCTTCCTAAAAGTAATAATTATATATATAAAAAGCGTTGGAGGCAATATAAATAGGGCTGATTTAATACCTAAAGTTGGAAAGAAAGCCTAATTAATAGAATAATAATATTTATAATAAATTTAGACAGAATTAGACTCTCGTGAGGCAGACAGTTTCAGTTAAACATAATAGAGATATTTTGAAACAACATGCAAATAGGAATTCACTTAGGTAAGGGTAAATACTTATGTATTAGAAACCAATAGAAAATAATACAATAGGAAGAAGAGTTATGAGAACATAAAATGGAACTGCAATAGATGGAGACAAAAAAGATGTTGATTTATTAAGCGACATGGGATTTTATTAAAAGTATCACTTAAAAAACTACTTTATGATAGACCTCAATTGTCAACTGATTAATAATTGGCATCTGTTTTACCATAAGAATCATATTTAACAGCAAAACCTATAACATTTTATTCTGAGAAATAAGGATAGGGAATAATTTACCAATCAAAACCTGTAAATGAAGTTAGACCATTTCATAAAACTGATGAATTTGTTAAAACATTTCATCACTTCACTCATGTCAAGAATTGAGATAAAAATTGAATAGCTAATTATGCAAAACAATCATAATAATTTAGTATCACTATTATAAATCAATTGAAATCCTCCAACCTTCTTTTTAGTTTTATTTTAATTATCTACAACTATTTTCATAATATCTTCTAACATTTTAGGTATTATTTGAGCAGTAACAGGTGTTGTTGTATCACTAGAAGGTGACATATTAACTTCAATTAACCAAGAATTAAATTGATCATCAATCATAAAGTCATAGCCATAAACTTCAAAAGATCTTTTTCTATTTTTCATTTGATCACTACAACATTTTAAACTGTTTATTACAATTTCTTTAAATTTAGGTTGTATTTTTTCTGTAAAAACATCCCATCCATTTTCTTCAAAAAGATATTATTGTAATTCTTCTTATGTCCACATATTACCTTTAATATCTGATTCATAAAACTTTTAAGAATGCTTTGCAATTGCATTATTAGTAAGATGAGCAAATTTATTATGAAATTAATCAATATTAAATTCTTCTGCAGAGAATCTTATATAACATTCACTATAGAAGTATATTTTTAGTGGAACTAATTCAGTAACCAATACCCATTAACGAATATCAAATTTTCTATTCTTAATTATTAATGGATTCTCTATATATTTCATGGCAACATAATTCATGGTTTCTTTATTTACAGTATCAAGTATTTAATTTAAATCATCTAAGCATTTTATACCTCTACCTCTTGAAGAATATTCTGGCTTAACAATCCAAATGTTTCTAGTTCCTTATAATGAATTTTGAGGATTTCTATTTAATTATTTTAATAATTCTTTAATTTAAGAACCATATTTCTTATTAAATTTCTCACCTTCGAAATCATCATATCCATTAGCTTTTAGAATCATTTCTATTTATTCTTATGCTTATAATTCTTTAGGTTTTTCAGGTTCCTTTATTAATTATAACCATTCCCCAGAATGAACAAATGGATATTCATCTCTCAATATATTTTTTACCATATTACCTAATTAACAAACTACTCTATTTAAAATCATCAAACATAAACGTATTTTGAATCTATCTCTATAATTCATTGTAAATGTTTATTTTTTATCTTCACTTACTCTAATCGTATTATTTTTAAAGTCTTTTAATCGTAATATATTTTTATTATCTTCTTCTTCAAATGGTTCTGTAATAACTTTCTTATTTTAATTGTTTTTTTAATTTTAATCAAATTCTAATAACATACTATGTATTTTTGATATTTTAAAATCTTCTATGAAATCAGAAAAATCAACTAAATCACCTAAATCATAACATCTAGGAAAAAATGACTCCCAATTTTATATACATCTTATATTTCTAGCTAAACCATATTTGGAACAAAGACATTAATTTGAATCAAAATGATTTATCTATTAAAAATCCATCAAATTTTAAAAATCATCACTTCTCAATCCACATGTCCATTTTAAATCAAAAAATGGACTATATGCATCCTCATTTTCTGCCCAATTTCTCTCTAATAATGAATCTCGTAATGCATGATAACCATTTGTTATTATAAATACTTTCTAATTTTGTTAAACATTATTCTTTTTCTTCCAATGAGAAAAATCTTAATAACCTCTTGCACTTATTTTCTTTTTTTTAGAATTGTCTTCATCTTCATCAACTTCATAATCTCTTTAACTGTTTTTTATAGCAATTGATTTTTTCTTAGGAACATACTTCAATAGTTCTAACTATATTTAGACTTTAAAAAATATTGTACTTTATACATTGCATTTTAAAACTACTTCTATACTTATAACGAACTTTATTGCTTAAAAATTTTTTAATTTTTTAAATATGATCTTCCACACTTTCCTTTTAATGAATTGTTACTCTTATTAATTTGAAATCATCTTTAACTAATTTATCAAAATATTATTCCTTTTTTCCCATCAATACTAATAATTGCATTAAATTGTATCTCATTGGATTTATCTCTTCATTTCTTTATTCTTATTCCTCAATTAAAGGAGCCAATTTTTTTTATGTTGTCAAAGCCCTTTGCTGCATTTAAGGTTCATCAATTATATCCTCTATTCTTTTTAATGTTTTCAGTTATCCTCGAATCGGTTCTTTTGATTTTGATTTTGCTTATTATCCTTTTAACTTAAGTGATTTAAACAATTTATTATTCTAAATAAAGTTAGCTTTATTTCCTTAAACATTAAAATAAGAAGTACGATTATCCAACATATATATGTCAAATTTTTATTAATAAAATATAAATTAACTAATCATACAATTACAATTCTTATACATTTATCAAATCTCTTCTATCAAATTACCCATCTAAACTAAGTCATCCCTATTTTATGAAAAATTTATTTGGTTCATTTCAATAAAAACTGAATATAAAGGAATTATAGTCTTTAATAATGAATTTATATCTCATCTCGAAATTAAAGAAACTAAAAGAATAATAAATTAGGGAAGCCTTGAAAATAGTAAATTAAAGTATTTGAAATAATTATGAATTCATTTATTTATTCAATATATACTAAATAAATTGTTTCTTTTTCTATAAATTAATCTAACCAAATTATTATTGTTAATGATAATTAGAAAGAATTGAAATATAAGAAATTATTTACATAATTGAACATTAGCTTTAAAAAGCATTTAAGAACAATGATTAGCAATTATTTCAATATTTCAAATGAAATTTTATACTCCAAAATAATTAAGAAAACTCTTTTCCCTAATAAATAAATGATTATTGATTATTTCTAACTAATAATTTATAAAAGTAATAAATTAAATTTTGCTAAAATATAATAATTAATCATTTGGAATCTATCAACTAATATTTATTTCAATATCTTTAAATTTAAGATTTAACTTAGGAGATTAAATTCTATTAACTCAATTGATTTTCTCGTTCTGTTAAAGTGCTAAATATATTAATGCTTATACTTTATTCGTTAAGAAATTTATTAAGAATTTATCGTATTATATAAAATAACTAAAGGAGATGATTTTTTCTTTGCTAAATATTTTTTATAAGCCAATTTTAATTTCAAAAAATTTTTTTTAGCTCTTTATCTGCTTTCAAATTTTGTTTTTAATATTCTTAAACAATAATAATTTCTCCTTAATTTTTCTGGCAAATTTTACTAAATTGTAGATTTAATTAAATCAACTGTATTTTCCATCTCATTCATATATGCATTAAAAATATAGAGTAAAAGTTTAGACAGCATAAATATATTTATTAGAAGTAATGCAAAAAAGAATATAACTGAAATGTTGAAAAATTCCTAATCTTATCCAATATTTAAAGCAATTCCAATAAGGATAGAAACTTCGCAAATAATTGTTGTCTAATAATCTAGCAGATTTAATCTAGTGGATATAAATGGTTAATATTTAAGATTCAAAGACCAGTAACATAAAAGAATAATTTGGATTAAGGATCCTTTTATTATGATAGAGTCTTCATAATAAATTAAGGCTAAAATAAATAATTCTTTAGTGATGATTTTAACAATTTCCCAAAAATACGCATTAGGTTTATACTCATAGTATAAAAAGCCTAGTAAACTTTTACCTCTTTTATAAATAAGTTTGTTTCTGATTTTAAACAAACTAAAAAACATTAAAAGTGGTATTAAAATACCAAAAAGAGATAAAAAGGGTATACAAAAAGAAAGAACCCATTTTAAATGCATAGATGTATCAAATCGAAATGAAACATTAGCTTATATTCAAGGAATATCAGATATTCTTCTTGTTGAAATAAGAGCTATGAATTATCCTATAATGCTTGGCTAAAAATAGATATACATGTAAATAACACTTGTCATTACAATTGGTCCTTTATACTTAGTATATCCAACAAATATTAAAATCGAATAAATAATTAAAAGTATCGTAAAATATATACAAGGTAGTATTAATTACCAAATTAATCTTATATAATGAATATCCAGAGATGTCAAATTATCTATTTAATAAAAATATTTTTTTTACTCAAAAAACAATCCAAAGAATAAGAAATTTGTTGAATTGGATTGCCAACACCATTTAAAAAATAGAAAAAATTTACTGGCAAATTTAATTTGAAAGTTGTCAATGAACTAATGATTTACAAATAATTTGTTAGAATCTTTATTAAGTAAGGTGATTCGATCAAATAAATATTTTTAATTATATTAGACAATTCTAATTATTAATTTTAAACTGAATTGGCCCCTTTAACACTTAAAATAATTGTAATAAGAGACCTTAATATTAATTATAGATTACCAAATGCTGAATCCTATAATTTATGCTATATTATAGTTAATATCCTCACATGATCCACAAGAATATTATTAAGCTTATGAAAAATATCCATCCCCTCTAATATTTTAAATATCACACTGTTCACAAAGGGCCCCTATGTGACCTGTATAACAAGAACTATCTCCAAAATTCCATTGTCCTAAACAATTTATCCTCAAATTTTAACATTCTTCAATAAAATTATTGTCAAAATAAGGTCTCCAAAATCCCTAATAATATTTCATTTGATTATTACCTAACGCAAATTCAATCCAAATGATGTAACACTTATGGTAGATTATTCATCTCTTATATAACATTTATTTAAATTAAGTTAATTTGAATATTAATCTAAATTTGGATCACATTCATGGCAAGAATTATCTGTAAGAGACTTAATTTAACCTACGCGGCATTTTAAAGTATTAATATTTACAAATAATTAATAATTATTATGAAAAGACTAAATTATTAAATTATTTTCATCATATATAGGTATTTAAATGCTTGAACATGTTATAACTAATTTTAAATATGTTTTATTAGTATTTTTACTATCAAAATAGATTATCAAATTATCTAAATTATAATCATTAGAAATAGGATCAAAAGTGACAGTATTTTAACTAATTAATTATTAATTTAAGTTTTCTTGAATTTTATTATTTTCAATATTAACAATAAATGGTTCAAGGCTACATTTTGAATTATTTAAATTATTTAATTTAAAATATTAATCATCCAAAGCTACAATTCTTAAAGTTAAATTTTAGGATTCTAATTCTTGTTTATTTTAATTAAACCTTTTGTATTATTTAATAGGAGTTCCACTAGGTAAAAATATAGTATTCTATTTTATTTAATTTGTATTATTTATTGATTCTATCATATTATAAATAGTTTTTTCAACAACAAATGTGTTGTAAATATATTGATAATTATTTAAAGTAATTGATAAATGGGTTGGAGTTGAAACAATGTTTTATCCAAAGTATGAAGCTCTATTATCAAAAACTAAGGAATTGTATTTTTTTATATCTTATCTAAGGCTATCTTCAAAATAGATAGCTCCAGCTATATTTGCACTGTTATTATAAACATTAGAATTTACAATAAATTAAAATGATTAATTTCCACAAAAATACATAGCTCCGCCAATAATTATAGCTTGATTATTATAAAATATTGAATTTTTTATTATTAAATTTGTTTGATTAGAAAATAAGCAAGTTCCAAGATCTGCAACATTTTCAAAACATTAATAATTCTAAATAATTATATCATGATTAGTTAGTTACAAAGTCTATACAATATTTGATGCAAGCAATCTATTTTATTATTCAAGTGTTGAAGTTTCATCAAATACATTGGAATTGATGTAGATACATCCTACTTTACCACAAAAATTATTATTCATTATTAGATCTTAAATCACTATTGAGAAAAAGTCAAAAAGCTTTTTATTTATTTAAAGATAAATGAGTCCACAAACAGATTTTGAATAATTATTATTCGAAAAGTAGATGTCAGATATCAAAATCAAATCATTACTTTTAATTTAAGTTACAGCTAGTGCGGATTCTTATGTATCAATTTTTTGCAGAAAGTAATTTTTAATACAAACATTTAATTTAATCTGTTTAATCCTTATCATCGTTCATTATTAATTATTTTATTGATGTATCAACTTGTGAGCTGCATTACATATTATATATTTTTTAAGTAATTTATTAAATTTAACATTGTTCATTTTAATCTTCAGTTTAGCTTACATTTTATATTTAAATTTCTTTGATTATAATTGAAATCGATAAGTCTAATTAATAAATATATAAATTTACCTTCTCTTGGTTGAATAGAAATAATATTCTTTCTTGTAACAGTTCCATTAAAAATTTTTATTTTATTTAGTGTTATATTACCCTAATCTAAACTCTCTAAAAGAGATTCTTCAAATATTTTTTCAACCAATGTGTTCTCCAATAGCAGAATTGTATTTTCAACATAAATCAATACTCGATTATTTAAATCCAACAATGCTTTTTAATTATTTTAATTATCTATCAAATATTTCAAATAATTTAGAAGAGCAACTTAACTATTTTTAATTACAATATTTTTAAGTTTAATTAAGTTTTACAATGAGTTTTTTTAGAAGGCTGCATAAAATGCTGACCCTTTCTTAGAGATACATTCTATAAAAGTCAAATTATTAATTGTCAAGTTTAGTCTATCATGATTAGACTAAATAAATAAAAAGCTACCATAATCCTTTGTAATGATATTTTTGGCAGTTATATTTTTCATTTCTATTTGACATCCACTAATTGGTATCTTAATAAAAAGACACCCTCCATTTTCTTCATTATATTTGAAGAAAGTAGTTAAATTATTGAATTATAAGTTAATCAATTTCACTATTTATCCATTTATATAAAACCCAATGCCATTAATTCCTTATGATCTTTCAATCAGGCTATTTTATACGATAATAAGATCTGCTTCTAGATGAGAGTTTCCATATGCACTTTTAAATTAGAATATGTTTTTTAAATTATATTCAGTAACTGCTAAATTTTAGGGGAATTGCCAATCAATATTTGTAAGAAGTTGTTAAATATTCTAATATGAATTATTTATAAATTAAACTTTATCGAACATAATTTATTCAGAGATAATATTAATCACACTATCTGTTGTGTTAGTTGCAAAATTACATATAATTTCATAATCATTTAAATTTTAACTTTAATCCTAATTCCAAAACTATAAAATATAAATTTATTTATTTTACAAAATATGAAGTATCCATTTAGATTCTGAGATATTGGATAAATATAATTACATTTATCTTCCATTCATCATTATATCCAATTGTGGAATGATAACAGGTTTTACAATGCAGGTTTTCAGGGCATGTTTAACATTATCCAGTTAAACGAGAGGAATAATATCCTTAGAGGCACTAAAGGCAATAAGCATTACTCTTAAGTTTTTTAGTATAACACAATTAACAATTTTCTATTGAAGTTGTACATTCATCTCCTATTGTAGATAAAGAATATTAATTTTCTGACTTTAAACAAACTGGCTGAGGTCCATAGTCGATCCCATTAAAAATAAAGTTTTTAATTACAGCAATTTTGCACATTTGAATTTCATATTCAAGGCAAGCATTTTATTCATACAAATAAGAATAATTATCTTAACATAATGCACAAATAGGTTTTTCATCTAATAAATCATTAGAAGGTTAGAAATTATAATTGAAAGCATCATATTGAAAATAATTTGATTTAGAGACTAAAAAAACGTATTAACAATTAGGAATAACAACAATTGTGCAATCAATTCCATTAAATCTAATTGTCATTATCTAAGTATCAATACATTTTAAACATCTTATAAAATATTCTTATGTTTAAATATTAAAGTCTTCTTTACAATATTAACAATAGATTCCACATCTTTAGCACTATCCTAAATGATTTAAAGTG
The DNA here is from genome assembly GCA_905182985.1 of Paramecium sonneborni. Lineage (NCBI taxonomy): Eukaryota > Ciliophora > Oligohymenophorea > Peniculida > Parameciidae > Paramecium > Paramecium sonneborni. The sequence goes on from CAJJDN010000067.1 coordinate 229,802, forward strand.
TGTTATCTATATTACTTAATATAATTACTCTTGGCATATCACACATAAATATCCAAATTAATTTTCAGGAGCATTTTAGCAGGTCTTACATTCTTTTGGGCAAGGTTAGCAAATTTTATTCAAATAGTTAAAATAATAATTTTCTATGCAATTTAAACAAATATCCTTAGATTAACAAATGATGCATGATTCAACACAAGTTTAACATTAATAAAAATCATAATATCTATTGGTTTTACATTTCATTCTTATTTATATTCCTAAATGAAATTTCATACTAGAATAACACCCAAGTTAAGTAGTTTCACAGANGTGTTAGTTGCAAAATTACATATAATTTCATAATCATTTAAATTTTAACTTTAATCCTAATTCCAAAACTATAAAATATAAATTTATTTATTTTACAAAATATGAAGTATCCATTTAGATTCTGAGATATTGGATAAATATAATTACATTTATCTTCCATTCATCATTATATCCAATTGTGGAATGATAACAGGTTTTACAATGCAGGTTTTCAGGGCATGTTTAACATTATCCAGTTAAACGAGAGGAATAATATCCTTAGAGGCACTAAAGGCAATAAGCATTACTCTTAAGTTTTTTAGTATAACACAATTAACAATTTTCTATTGAAGTTGTACATTCATCTCCTATTGTAGATAAAGAATATTAATTTTCTGACTTTAAACAAACTGGCTGAGGTCCATAGTCGATCCCATTAAAAATAAAGTTTTTAATTACAGCAATTTTGCACATTTGAATTTCATATTCAAGGCAAGCATTTTATTCATACAAATAAGAATAATTATCTTAACATAATGCACAAATAGGTTTTTCATCTAATAAATCATTAGAAGGTTAGAAATTATAATTGAAAGCATCATATTGAAAATAATTTGATTTAGAGACTAAAAAAACGTATTAACAATTAGGAATAACAACAATTGTGCAATCAATTCCATTAAATCTAATTGTCATTATCTAAGTATCAATACATTTTAAACATCTTATAAAATATTCTTATGTTTAAATATTAAAGTCTTCTTTACAATATTAACAATAGATTCCACATCTTTAGCACTATCCTAAATGATTTAAAGTGTGTTATCTATATTACTTAATATAATTACTCTTGGCATATCACACATAAATATCCAAATTAATTTTCAGGAGCATTTTAGCAGGTCTTACATTCTTTTGGGCAAGGTTAGCAAATTTTATTCAAATAGTTAAAATAATAATTTTCTATGCAATTTAAACAAATATCCTTAGATTAACAAATGATGCATGATTCAACACAAGTTTAACATTAATAAAAATCATAATATCTATTGGTTTTACATTTCATTCTTATTTATATTCCTAAATGAAATTTCATACTAGAATAACACCCAAGTTAAGTAGTTTCACAGAATTCACTTGCTCCTTCAAGTAGTTACAGTTCCATTTCACTATCAATATAATAAATATCAATATCAATATTTGATCTTTAGTATTTAATATACGCATATGAGTTCTTCTCTTATTAATAATCGAAAGTACAAATAGGCTTTTAATACCAAGTAAGTGATTCATGAAAACAATTTCCACATTATAAACCACTTTAATGGTCTAAAGGACTAAAAGTATATAAATAATATTAAATACCATTATATGCAAAAGTATTTATTCTAAAATTAAACTAAAAAGTATCCAAAAAAACAATATTAATCAAGTGAGTACTCTGTTGTAATGGTTAAACTTTGAGAAACTTCAATCGGGTCACATCCTTAACTTTTCTCGTTATATTCATTAAGATATGAGCATTCACATGAATTAAATTAAGTTAAAAAGTAATTTAACTCTATTTAACAAGAAATACAGTTGTATTTTGTTGGACCGTTGCAGTCCTTGCAGCTTGAATGACATTCTATCAATATTTTATATTATAATTACCATAACTATCATTATTATCTTCTAATTATCCAGTTATAAAAATTAACCATCCAATTTAAGTTCTGCTTTTTAGAAAAGAACTCTATTCTCTTTATAAAATCGAAAACAAAACTATGGATCCTGAAAATTAATAGTTGTAATTGTATGTTCCCAACTCATATATTAATGGTTTTTCATTAAAAAAATAAAAACGAATTTGCATTTTTGCGCCATCAATTGGGTTTCTTCCTTAATCAATTACAACATAATGCCATTATTAAGTTTTATCATAAAAATAATCTTTATTTATTGCCAATGTATCATATTTACTTAATTCTTCATCTTAGTATAAGGGAACAGAGAAAGGAATTTTTATGAATTCTGCTTTAAAATGTATTACAGTTTAATTATTATTTTCAAAGTCAACCTATTTTTTCAAATATTTTATACTGAATAATAAAAGTCAATCATTTGATCTCCCATCCTTCTATTTCTTATATTATATATTTATGAAAGTGAAAAAGGCGATTGCTCTAGATAGTAATATGCTTAACCTTGTTTTTTTAAATAATACTCAAAAGCCTATCGAAAAAATTATTATATACTTCAATATAATTTTGTTTAAGCCAACATTAAATTGTGTATCTCTAATTTTTTAGTATGAATGTATATGCTGACAATAAAAAATCATCTTAAATGCTCTAAAAATTTATTAGTCTATATAAATCACTTTTTTCTAAAATTGTTTTTTAATCTTATAAAGGACAATAAGAAAATAAATTATCAAAAGTGTTATCATTATAAAAAAAAGTATTAAATTCTTGAATAGGAGAAAAATATCCTTTAAAATAAAGTAAAGGACCTAAATTATAAACAAAATTTTATGAAAGATCAGTATCATATCCACCTAAAATTATTGAAATTTTTTGTGTAATTATCTAATATTAGAATATGAATAATTAATTATTGAAATTAGTATAAAATCTGAGTTTTTGATCATTTTTTGAATAAAGAAATAAAGTGTAATACCAAATATTTTCATACAAACTTGCCACAAAATTTACTGATGCTTGCTCAATGATTTCTGAATCTTAATTAAACAAATAAAAATCATGTGTTAAGCTTATTGGATTATCATTCATATTTAAAATTATTGCTGCAAAATTTAATTAATTCTCATCAAACAATTTTAGAAAATAGAAACCATGAAATGTACAGACTTCTGTTTGACAAATTGGATCATCAAATGGTTTATTCAATATAAATTCTTCAGAAAAAACTGAATTTGCTATATATTTTGACCAAAATCCAAAACCTTTTGTATCTCCATTAGTTGCATCAGCCTAGATTTCAATCATTTTCAATTATGGCTTTGAATTATCTATTTCTAATTGTGTGTCATCATTTTTATAGTAGCAATTTAAATCATTTTTTATTTAGCTTAACACATTGAAGGATACCCAAAGTAAAATTAATATAATCATTAATTAAATTTTTTTTAAGATATTTAATCAATTAATTAATTATTTAATTATTACTACATTTAATTAAATACACTTCTAATTTGACTTTATATAAAAATTGATAAAAAATTTAATTATCATGTGAAAATCTAACTTCTTGTTTTAAGTTTATATATCTCTTATATAGTGAAGAGTGGTTGCTTTTAGAAAAATAAAATTGAAAAAAATATTTTAATCTTTCTTTGCTTCTTCTCAAAATATATAATATATTAAATTATTAATCAATCTATGAAACAATAAAGCTTACAATAAGTATGTGAATCGAATTTTGAGAAAGGATACAAAGAGATAATAAATACTGTTGAAAAGCAAAATATTTTGCCTTTAAATTATGTTATTTTTTATTAGTTTTTAAGATTTTAAATAAAACCATTTTGTTTAAAAGGAAAAAGTAATCTGTATTTTAAATATCTCAGGCTTTTGAATCACACTAATTGTCATATTTTTATTTAGAATTTTCTGATTTTTATTAATTGATACCATCCCCTGTTAAAAAAATAGGCATTCATCTCTTTATCATAGTTTTGATACCTAATTAGCAAACTTTCTAAAATTATTATATATTAAATATATTTTGAATCTGTCAGTCAAATAAAATTTGAAAGCATTCATCGATCAAATGAATTCTAAAAATTGTTCCTCTAATTTTTAATATTTTTTTTTCATTAATTAGTATAAATAATTCTGTAATTTCTTTTAGATTAAAACAAGAATTCTTAAAAGGTATACTTATATTAGATATATTAATTTGTCTGATCTATCTAAGTAGTTATTAAATGTATTAATAATTTATAATACTCATTAAAACTCTTCTAAATTTAAGCAATCACCTTAATCAATATTAAATCATCTACAAAAATTAAATAAGAATTAGAATTTCTTTAATATAGATGCAATTCTTTACTTTAAATAATTTCTATTAATTCAAAAGAGAGGTAATAATTTTTATTTATTAATATAAATTACATTGCTATACTCAATCAAATATAATCTTTTTTGTATTGTAGCAATTAATCTGTCATTCTTAAATGAATCATATATAGTTCATAAAATCTAGCTAAACTTTCTAATATTATTGTCTTAAATTCATTTCCTTATAATTCATTTTTTTTCTCATAATAATATTCCGAAAAAGATTTTCCTTCGAATTCTTTTATTTAGCAAGAAAACGCAAGAAGATCACTAAGAGTTTCGTTTGGAGAGCCTTTAAATATTGATTTCTTATTCATACTTTTAAGTTGACAAATTATTTCGTCTTTAAATGCTTTAACTGAGAAATCTACTAAAACTGCTAATTCGTGTTCTCGTCTATTCTACTAATTAAATAAGTTTATCATTTAAATTATTGGTTTACAATCAAAATATTAATAAAAGTCCCATGGATCTATATGAATTTTTAACTATTGTTTTTATAAATATTCTGATTGTTTTTCATTATATTAGGAAAGAATTTGATATAATTCTTAAGCTAAATGATAATAGAAAGGACTTTAGATTTATAAACTGAATGGACTAGGTTTAGCTAAGGTTGCAGAAGGTGTATGAGATTACAAAGATTCTAACTAAAGGTACAATTACATTTAAATAATACTTCTTTGTCCAATTCCTCATTTAATAAATCATCTTTTGAATCTCTTTGTAAAACAGCAACAGTAAGATTACTATGTCCAGGTCTATAACCACATGAGTCTGAGAGCTCTTTTAATAGATTTGATAAGTAAACGGTTTTTGTGGTTTTCTCATATACATAAGATTGAATTGTTTCTTATAATTTTTAATGTGCAACAAAATGATCATAAATTTAATCCATTACTAACAATGTTTTATTTGTTTTTGCAACTTATTTGGCATATGACAAGGCAAATTTTGGTAAAAAATAATTGGAACCTTAATTTTCTGCATATTTAAACCAAGTAGCTTATTATATTGGAGATCTTCCATAATATATAATCTGATCAAAAGCATTTAACTTATTTAAAAGCTCTTTGTTTTTAATGATAAGCATTTGCCCATAGGTTATTGGATGAAAGAGATCTATATACACATTATGTGTTAATATTTAATTCTATGGGAGAACTCTTTTTCGTAATTTTTTATTATATGTTTCAGCTTCATTTGATTACTTTATGTTTGCAATTGAACAAATTTAATTTTAAGGAAAAGCCTCTAAAGAATTTACATGTGAGATGGGCTCTAAAACTTCAGATTGTTATAATAATAATGCTAATTAATTTCTCTCAAATATTGACATGACTACTCCTAATGAATTTCCAAACTTTAATGTCTCACCTAACTTAATTGGATTGTCATGAGCAAATAAAATCATGTCATCTGATTTTTTAAGAATTAATGATGACATTCTGCTAATTACTTTCATCATTTATATTATTAATTAATTATTTACAACATAAAGTAACTAATTCTATATTTATTTATAAATGTAATTAAAGAAGCAGCATTGCTTGCTTTTAATTTTATTTATCTATATTTAATAGAAAAGCTTTATTTAATATTGAACTTTAATATCAACCATATTAGTTTATTATATGAACCAATTATTTTTCAATATAAAATCAATTGTTAAAGTTAGAGTTGATTTATTATTTCAATTTAAATTTTATCAGTGTTTCATATTAGATTTAAATATTATTATTATTTTGAAAACTTTATAAATTGATGCAATAAATTTTAAAATGATAAAAAGAAAATATATTGATAAAATGCTTTTTGATTTTAAATGTATAACATTATAATAGTTGAAATAATGTTCTACTCTAAAAATGAATAATCTTGTGAAGTTTTAGAAAAAAATAGAGGAATTTATAAAACCTAAGATAATTATAAAATAATAATGCGATTATTTAAAAAAAAAAATTATGATTTTTTCATATAGCATCTTATTTTTTTTTATCTTTGGATTCGTAGAATTGAATGTATTAAGTCACCATTTCATTGACTTATGATTAACTGCTCTCCTTAAACTCTTTTCTAATTAATTTAGTATAAACACAGAATAACAGTACAAAAAATATGATCATAACTACAAGAATAATGGCAATAGTCAAATAAAGATTTGTTGATGAATCTGTTTAGAGTATTAAGCCATCAACATGTTTGCCGCAAACTTCTGGTGGAGTTTAAAAACTATAACAAATATCCAAAAAAACATTTAATCCAGTGATTTATCCTAAATAATCTTAATAATTAATGATGATTCCTGGTAATTATTATACACCAGCAGCATTCCACAAAGTTAATTATTCTTCTAAAAGATTATTTACCTTATATGATTTTTATTCATTTTTTATCGTCAAGTGATTAGTTACTTGTTAATCTCTTATGCATTTTTCAACTTTTTAATTATCGATTCCAACTTCTGTTTAGACTTTAGGAGAGCAAGTTTCATATTCTTAAGCTGTTGTACAATTATCTCTGAATGATAACTAAATTTTCAATAATGTTTACCATGTAATCAAACCATTTATCTATGCTTTGACTAAAAATACATAATTATCTCAGAGTTTCTTCAACAATCATATTACCTGTTGCAATACCTGATCCATCAGGATCTTGTGAACAATATTTACCATAAGATATACAATTTTGATATTCAATTGGTTTATTTGGTCTAGAAACAATCTGATATACTGGATATAGGATTGTGAAGTTAACTAAAGAATAATAAAATTAAAATTAATACATTTTTCATTCTTTAGTTTTTCATAATAAGGTTAAAACTCTCTTATAAATTTATATGTTTCTCCTGATGGTATAGATAGGGCAAATAAAGCTTCAACTCTTTCTTATTAACGAACATCAAATTTAATTATTAATTGAACTTAATCTACTTCGAGGTTTGCTTTTGGAATTGTTAAATATTTTGTTAAAATTTATCCATCTGATTTAGAGATAAAAATACTAGGGATTTATAACTAAATTATATCATATCTATTACTCCATATCCAGTTCCATCATCAGACATAGTTATGTTGTCTATTATTTCTGCCTTATTATCTTCAATAATTGCTAATTAATATCCTGCATTTTAAGCATGCCTAACTTTTGTTACGAAAGAACAATTCCCTCTTTTTATTAATACAAAGTGACTTTTTACAGTCGAATTGATTTCTGAACAAGCTTCTATAGGATGTGAAATATCAAGTGTTCCTTTTAATCTACGACCCCAAGGAACATTTCTATATTGATCTGTATATTCAAAACTTACCCAAAATTAGCAATACTAAATGTTATTTCTCCATTGTTTTGACTTAATTCTTATTTTAACTCTTCTGGAGCAATCACCTTTAGTTTTCCTAACGTAAATTCAACCGAGATGAACAATAGTGCAAATATTAACATTTTAATTATTAATTTATAATTATTTTCAATTATCTATATTATAATCTATTCATTAGTAAAATCTTATTATCAAATAAATCTTGCTATTTTTTTAATGATACGTACATCATTATTCTATAATATCTCATGAACTCTGATAAGAACATTATTTAAGATGAATTCATAATTATATTATAATTTTATTATAATATATTCCGTTTTATATGAGATTAGCTATTTTCATTTTACTTCTATGTGCAACTGTAATTGCTATTCCAAAAAAGCAAATTTAACTTAGAACAAAATACACTTAACCAATAAATGCTTAAGAAATAAAATTAAGTGATGTAGATTTAGCTCTTTATTAAACTGATGCTTAATAAGATGGTTTAAAAAATCATTTAAAATCAGAAATTACGAATTGGGCTGCAGCTAAGAATACTTTAACAGAATAATTATCTTATTTTTATAATTACTTTGAAATAAGTTTATCTAAATAATAATAGATTGGTATATTTATGGTTTGTTTTATTTGTTTTGCATTTTACTTGATGGTTAAATCGGAGGATAGAAATATTAAAAGTAGAAAATAAAACCTAAAAAAAATGTAAAAACATAAATAGGAACCTGATGTTATAATATTGACAGATTCAATAATAGGAAAAGAATAATCTCCTTAACCTTTGGTTTCTACTATAATTGGATCAATAATATATGAAGAAAGAGTGTTTTTATAATGTTTTAGCTTTTTAGGAATAAGTCAGCTGATGATATGAAAAAAAAGGAGTAAGCCTTTCCTTTAAGGAGATCCAATTCATAGACATTTATTAAACCCCAGTACCCAGATTATTCGGCTGAAGAAATACACAGTTTATTGAAGGATATTAATTGAATGACTTTACAATATTTTTACATAGTATTGTATAAAAATTACTGTATGAGTCATCTTATAGGATATTGGTTTAACATTAACTTATTATTCTAAAGGAATTTAAAAAATGATTAAATTTTATTTAAAAAATATTAAATGGTGAACGTACCTAAAAACAGAAAAACATATTGCAGAAAATGCGGAAACCACTAAAGTTGCAAAGTGTCTCAATATAAAAAGAGCAAGGAAAGTCCATTTGCATAAGGTAGAAGAAGGTACGACATGAAACAAGCTGGTTATGGTGGATAAACAAAGCCAATTTTCAGAAAGAAAGCAAAGACTACTAAAAAAGTTGCTTTAAAGTATATATATATTGAGAATAGGCTTGAATGCGTCAAGTGTAAATTAAAGTGGTTGAAAGTTATTAAGAGATGCAAGACTATTGTCTTTGTGGATGCTAATTAGCTCAAAAAATAATAAGAAGCCAAGAAGAATGCTAAATGAGATTATTACAGTATTACAATAAGATATTTTATGTATATTTAGGAACAATTTATCTATCCTTAATTAGCATTAAGTTTTTTTTTAATATTTTTAAATTAATCCTAAAATGTATAGTTTTCTAACATTGCTTTCATCTAAAATTTTCAAGCCTCTATTCTCTTACTTTGTTTATAAATAAAAAGCAATCTAATTGCACAATATTATACCCAGAATGGTACTTTTATAACCATATATGTAGAATTATTAATTAATTCTGAAAATAAATAATTTTATTTTAATGCCTATATATTTGATTATTCAATCAGGCAATTCCCTTAAAATTATTAACCTATTAGTTCGCTAGTAATTTCAATTCAACAGCTTTCCTTGATTTTTTATATTTTCCAACATATACCATACAATTAAATTAAAACCTATATAATAAACCTCTAAAATACCTTAACAATGAGCCTTATTTTGATGTCTTTAAAATCTCTTTTGTAACTCCAGCCTTTTGTAAATCATCTAAATGAACAAATATATCAGATTTATCTTCATCCATAACTATAAAACCATAATTCTTTTATTCATCAAAAAATTTCAGTCTTCCAGTATAAATTGGATTTGAAGATTATTTCTTTTAATCTGTCATCATTAATTTGTTATTTAATGAAGGACAACTAGCAGTTGAAACTAAATCTAAAGGGGGAAAGAATTCTAAATCATCTATATTTGGAATTCCTTCATCTAATCTCTATTAAATGTATGATTATTAATATGGTTATGATTGTTATTCAATCTTTTTCTTATCATCCTAAATAGGAAATGCTTTCAATTAATTTATTTAATCTAAAGAAGGGAACTAATAATCGTCTTAAAGAAAAGTTTATTACTTTGTTTATGAAAAAAACACTATAAATAAATTAATATATTACATGCTTTATCTTAAGGAAGTGATTAAATTTAAGTGATTATTTGTTATTCCTTTTATTCCCTCTAAAAATCAAAAATTTAGTGCTCTGATAGTGACTTTTTATGTCTTCTTACCAATTTTTATTAATCTTTTTCTGGAGTAACATTGATTTAAGTTGCTATATTCTAAAATTAAAATTTAGAATTACATCTTCGAAAATCTAATCAAATGAGTAGAAATTCTCTTATTATTATGTGTCTATCTAAGCCATCATTTCTTCCATAGCAATTAATGTATTCATTTGATCAGTTGTAACTAAGGCTAAATATCCTGTCATATTTGGGTTATAACAAAATATTGTTAGAGTTCTGGTAAATTTTGAAGGAACATAAACATTACAAAAGAGTTGATGTTTCTAATTTGTGAAGAATTCCTTAATCTTAGTTTTCATAATTGTTGCATATAGAGAAATATATTACTAAAAATTTATTTGTGATTAAAATTTACTTTTGCATTAAGTGATTCGCTTTCTACAATTGCAAGAGTTAATTCATATCTCTAAATTAATTTTGGAAGTTCTTAATCGGACTTGTAGTTCTATTTGACTGTTTTAAACAAATGTTCTTTGATTTAAGAATCAGGACTATGGAAATTGGCAATAGAGAGTGCATCCAATAAATGCATACCTGACAATCTAGAAATGAGTAATTGATTGATACCAATTTAGCCTTTGTATAAAAGTGTATGCAAATCGTTATCATTTAGCACTTATCTTTACTATTATATCATAATTTAAATATATGTTTAATTTATAGAAATAATGTTATATTTATATTTTGATATATATATCTTCCTTAGCCAAATGGAAATAGATTTCAAAAAGCTATCTAAAAATCTACTCTTTATAATTAATTTTCATTTTATAGAAATAATGAATAAGATTGAATATCTCATTGCTACTTGGTTTGAATTCTATCAAATATTGATTCTTTGGTATCCATTCTTAATCTTCCATCTTCTTTCAATCCTCTTCCTTATTGGAATTACCCTAAAACGATGACTTTACTGGATTGTTGATAATTTGCCACAGCACTCATTTGATAGCCTTTTTCTTTGTAATTATTAATGCATTCTAAGAATATTAAATTTAATAAAAATACCTATTGCTTTATCAGCAGAGTATTAGTTAGAAAATGTTACAGTAGCTTATTTATTGTTAATCTAAATTACTAACTAATTTTACTTAGATTCCTAAAATGTTAGAATCATCATCGATTATTTATTTTAATTCATTTGATGTGAATCCTTCTTTTAAATTTCTAATAAATATTGGAAAAGATCCTTCTCGTTTTGGCTATTATTAATGTTGTTATTTTGTTTCTAATATATTATTCATTATATCAACATACCCCCTTTGCTAATATTTAAAATCTGTTTCTTTTTCGGTTATTGATGATGAGTTTATACATTTCCTTATTGATTATGATTCTCAATTTTAATAATTTTTTTTCTGATATCCTTTTTCATAATTTAGGATGAGTACATTTTTTCATTCTCCTCATCTGATTCTTATTAAGATTTTGATGCTGATTGTTAAGAAGGTCTGTACTCATACTTATGATCTCGTATGATATTTATACTTTTAGTAAATATTTGATTTTTTTTCATTATATATTATTTTTAAGAATTAATCTCTCAATTTTTTTAAATTACATAATTATAATTAATAATAAAAGCTATTATTCACAAAATTGATCATTTTGAGATCGAGGCTTTCAACTGCTTTACAGCCTCAGAAATCGAAACACAATTTTGCACTATTTTCAAGTTAAAAATCCTATTGTTTTGGCTACGAACATCATCAAATTAGACTACATGGTTGAGATAATGTTATAAATGTATTAGTTCCTATATTATTATATTGATTTATATACCTTATCATTTTTATCATCTAGATATGGTATGATCGGTATCCCATTTTCCACTTAAAATGCAAATGAATAAGCCGAATTATCTACTAAAATTATGTCTTTCATATTCCTATTCAGTATTCTTAAGTCTTTTATGTGGCAATTATTTGATATTCGAATACAATCATCACGAAATAATCTATATGATATTAAGTTTCGTTATGGATCTAAATAATCAATAATTTTATTCGCATAATCTGAATTAGAAGCAGTAAAAATCATGATTTCATATTCCATAGCCATATTTTTTAAAAATTATTAAGCATAAGGCCTTATACTTATTCCAACCTACAATAAATATTTTAACATACCTAATAGATCTTTTCATTATAACTCATTGGAATGAAAAAATCACTCTTTAAACAACTATACTCATTACAATGTACTAATGTTTCATCTAAATCTATTATTAGGGTCTTCTATAATTCTTGATTTTAATTAAATTTTATACTTTTTTAAGGTTAAATTTTGCAGGACAAAGTATAATCTTATGGGCATTCAATTAATTTTGATTTTTACAAATTATCATATAATTGAGAAAAGTGGTTTATGTACATTTAGGCCATAAAGCTATCTTTTAGATATCCCATTAAATAGCCAAATAAATTATGCATATAGTATTAATCTGAAAATATGAATGCTAAAATATAGAGTAAAACTAATATTTACTTTTTTCTTTCACATCTTAGTGAATAATAGTTTCTAAAAATGGAACTGATATAATCTCCTCTTTTTCATTTTAAAATGGTAAATCGTTTGGAATTGATTTTTGTTCTCTTTTCTAGACTTTGTGATTTACATTAGTCTATTTTCTACTGCCTGATTGATTAACAACTTCAAGTTTGGTGCACTTTTATTTCTTAATTCTTTTCTTTGCTTGAATTGATATTTTTTGTTTTTCGACTTATATACTACTGAATATTATTATAAATGTATACACTGATGAAGTTTAAGATGTACAGCTTAAGTTGTCGTCTATTAATTGTTGGTTTATGGACATTTATGATAATTTAGGGAGCTCTGTATTATTTTTCAATAAATGACATTTTGATGATAGATCATTATAATTAGAATAAGATTGTTCTTAGAACTTCTTATTATTTTCTAAATGAGCATCCTTTTATTCTTAAAAAGATTCTTAAACTATATGAATAATTTCATACATTTAGTATTGAAGTCACATTGAGATGCTTAAATTGTGTGGATTTGTGTTTTTTATTCAATCCTTGAAATGTTTGAAATAATGTAATTTTCCTATGAATAAGTAGAGATATTACTTGAATTTATTGATTCAGCTTTTCTTTGTGGAGAGTATCAGTTTAAAATTTACACAACAGTAGTTGATGTTTTTCATGAGTTTTCATAATGTATTATTTAATAATTTACGTAAAAGAGATTTGTAAATGAAATTGAATATAAGTTAATCAAACGGGGTAAAATGATTGGATTAAAATTATTAATTACTATCATATTTTAAGTTAATTTATTTTGAATATATAATAATGAATAATAAGTCATGCATTTTGTAAATTTGCATTTTATATAAGTTGATAGAACAATAAAAATTTATTATAAACTTAGAGAATTTCAATTTCCTTCTTCTTTAGTTGGTTATTCCCCTTTCTTGATCCAACGAATTCTTTTACCGTCTTACCATTCTCCTTCCTTTTCAACTTTAGATGAACCAATATAAAATCCAATACCATGTTATTTTCCATTAGCCCACTAACCTTTATACATCTAAATAAAGTAATAAATTATATACTCTTCCGTCAGGCCATTTAAATTCTCCATTACCATGCTTTTTATCATCTTTATATTCTCCTTCATATTTTCTACCATCAAGCCAAGTGAAAACCTTAGATAAATTCTATAAATATGATTACTCCTTTTCCATCCATTTTATTATTCTTCCATTCTCCAACATACTTTCTTCCATCTTCCCATTAATATTCTCCTTAACCTTGAATATTATTCTAATCAAATTCTCCAATATAAATTGATCCATCTGCCCATTTAAAAGTACCTTTGCCATGTTTTTTTCCATTTTTATATTATCCTTCATAATTAGCACCATCTGGCCATATTTCTTTACCGATTCCATTCTATTTATCATCTTCCCAATAACCAACATATTATGCTCCATCCATATGAACGTATTTTCCCTTAATATTATTATTTTACATTCTTACATATCCATGTGCTTTATCATTTTTCCATTCTCCTTCATATTTATCTCCATCAGCATGAATCAATCTTCCTTTCCCACAAGCAACATTCTAGTACCAATATCCTTCATATATTGATCCATCCTGCCAAATTTGAGTACCTCTTCCATGTCGAAGCCTATTATTATATTTATTTCTTAAATTTACCCATTCTTCCATTATCCTTTATAAACACTTCCTCCATCCAATTCATATGGTTCTAAAAACGGTAATTCTTTAAATTCATCTTTATCTTAATCATAAACAAAAGGCTCAATTTTATCAGAAACCTAAAACTCAATACTCTCTTATACTTTTTTAGTTTTAGGTGTCAAATAATCTGGCATTCTATCTAATTTTTTATATTTCTCACTTGGAGCATGAACCTTAATCAAATCAACCTAATTTTTATAGCTTTCTTCTTTAGGTTCTTAAGCAGTATCCTTATACTAACCATTTTTATTATTATTCTAGTTCTTTGATCTACTTGATTCATGTTATGATTCTTTATTTTCATATTTCACTTCTTTCTTTATTTTTTTCATTCTCTTTCTAGTTAAATAACCTCTACCATGAGCTTAATTACTATGTTTTATAATACCTTATATTTTTAATATAGCTTTTTCATTTATCATATCTGAGTTTTATTTCTTTGCTTATACATTTTAACTCACATCTAGCTACACAATTTTATCTGTAACTTATCCTCCGCCATTACAACAATTTCCCATTTATTGCTGTTATCTTAAATTATTTGATTTAATAAAATTAATGATTACGAAACAAAAATATATTTAATATGATAACTTAATCATGTTAACACTTTACCAGAGATTATCAAACATATTTTCATTTTTAAATTAAATTAATTGATAAAATTCTACAATTTTGGGTATTATATATTAATGTTATCGTTTATATTGTTTCAACGTTGTCGTTTATATTTCAATCGATAATGCAAATCTTTAAAATATAATAATTACTAAAAGATATAAAAAAATATATTTTTAATATTTTTAAACAATAAACTTATCGTTTTCTTTAAAATTGATTTAATTAGTTATTTTGGCTATATTTTCTACATTATATATGTTTAATATAATCAACATTCAAATGAGATTTTTTAATTTGGCATAATTATAATTATAAAAATGCTTCGCATCAATAACTATTAAAATTTAATATATCAGATTTTATATTTTGATTTATTTTTATATATTTATTTAATATATTCTTAACATTTTTAAATAACTACTTTTAGAAATTTTAAGAAAGTTTTAATGTCTTAAAGTTTTAATTTGAAGATCACTTAATGTATTATTATGATTTAATTTATAATTTTATAAAATTTATAAACATTTGCATCATTGCTAATTTTCAGATTTATATTGATTGATACAATTTTGATATAAGGTTTTGAGCTCTTTAATTTAAAGATAATCATCGATTTATAATTTAAATGGTTCATATTGTTATTGAAAAGGATTAATTGAAATAGTTGGACCTAATTTATTTTGAATAATTAACCTCCTCCATATATTTCTTATAGAATATGCCATATTGGAGCAGTGATCATAAGAAAATGTTAACCTTCCTTCTTTTATTATATAATCTGTTAATCTTTATCTAATAATAAATAATTAGATATTTCTCCAGGAGGAGGATAACCAAATAAACTATGTTTTTGTAAAATAGATTTTGAATTATAAAGGTAATTTTGCCATTTTTTTAACCACTCTTCGTGAACAACAAAGATTCTTTCATAACCTTAAAGATTTTCATATTTAATAATAAGTTGTCTTTCTAATTTTCTTCTTCTACTCATTTATTATGCATATTCTATACAAGCACTACAAGTTTTAATATTCTTTTCAATAATTGGACCTCCTCCATATTTTTCTATTAAAAATTCACAAACTGCCTTAGGAATAATGATAGATGTGAGTTGTAACTATTTTTAGGCAGAACTCTCAAAAATGTAAGCAGGAGAATTAGAATTCTATACTTCACCTATTGTTATAAAACTTGTATTAGAATCTAATTGAGAATTTTATTAAACTGATTTAGCATTCTTAATATAATAAGTATATTTTTACTTCATATTCTATTCTGTAATCCCAATAATCTGGTTTTAAGAGATTATGAGGGCAAATTAAATGAGATGTAATTATTTATGGTGGTTTCGCAAGATATAAAAATTATTCATACCAAAAATGTGGTAAATAACATAATTCATCATCTTTTAATTACAATTCTTGATTTGCTATCATTTTATGTTAATTTTATAAGTTTTTTCGAAGACTTGTTTTAAAGAGATCAATTTAATTATCTACTTTTTCATAAAATAATAATAACGCTTCACATTCTTCCACATACTTTTATGAAACTATTTCAATGATTTCATCTTTAATGCTAATAAATTGTGAATTTTGAAATTTTAAGATAGTTTCAAAATGATCTCCCCCTAAGTCATGTAAATGCACGACTATTCCAAAAAGTCTATAATTCTATTCACATTCTAGCTATTATTTATTTAAATAAAATATTACATTAAAATATTCTTAAAAGTTATGATCCTTAATTGGAAAAGATACATGCTTTTTATCTTTTTAATTTTTATTCAAGAATCTTTGTAAATGTATACATAATAAATTAGATTGTTGTTAAAAGCTATATTATCTTTTACCTGATCTTGCACCACAACTACAGAGAGTTAATGAATCAATGACTGGTTCATAAAAATAATCAAGACACTCTTATAATGTAATAGAGTGTTTTTAATTATTGACAAATTATTTAAAAAATCCTTGTTGTTTAATTTCAGGGAGCTCTAGGGATAACGCTGAGAATTATTCAACAGACTTTGTAATTTTTTTACAATTCAAACATTGAAGGGTAGAAATTAGTTCTCCAGAGAATATGCTTTGAATAAAAGAATATTCCATATATGAACTAGGATCAGCACTAACTACTTTTTAGAGTGTACATTATGTTCCAATCATGTCCAAGAGGTTATTTTGTATAGATCAGATTATTTTTAAAGTATGCTTTCAAATTTGAGAATTTGAATTCTTCATTTAAAAAATTGATAACGGTCTTGAATGCATCCTAATTTTTGTATTATATTATGATTACATATGCATCCTTTCTTGAATATCCAATAATTTTGGCATCCAATTTAGAAAGATTTTTAATAACTTTAGCTGGATTTATTATCCTATATTAATGTTATGAATAAACTTAAGCCATGGAACTTAATTCTCTTAAAATCTATTTACGATTAGATTTCAAACTATATTCATTTATTTCATATTCATTATTAATTTTTTGAAGTATTTATTAGATGACAGGATAGTTTAGTAATATTTATAAAACACAATTTAAATGACTGTTATTACAAATGTTTAGCATTCCAGCATGCTACACATTTTATTTATTTTTAAATTGGATGTTGTGAGGTTCTTGTTTATAAAAGAATTTATGATATTCCATTCTAATTTTTTATGGATTGATTAATTCTTCCATATGTTGATCTTCTTCATTTTATTAGGTTTGCTCAAAATCATAAATTTCTAATTTACACATTAAACATGCAATTAAATTTGAGTGGATATTAATTATCACACAATGTTCTGGACTATTTACTAAATATTTATTAAACAATTTATTACATTTTAAATGTTCTGCAGAGCATATTTTTTCAATGTCACATAATGGCTTTTCACATTTCAAACAAATATTTAAATAATCTTGTTTTCTTTGACAAATCTCACATTTAATTTACTTATTTCTGAAAAAAACCTTGATATCCATGAATAAATAGTACTAATAATTAAGAAAGAGATTTATGAACTTAAGGAATGCTTCTTTAAAGAATGATTCTTTAAAAATGAGGGCAAGTAGATTGTAGTTTCTACTAATGCATATATAAAAGCTTAAAAATAATATAATTTAAAATCAATAATATTAAATTAACATGGAATTTGAAGTAATCAATAATAAGAGGTTAATTATCTAATTGTATATGTTTTTATTTTATAACAATAAATGCAACTTAATGTGATTAAGATAAAGATAATGAACAAATAGTTTTTTTAATGTTATAATCTCATTCTGCTGATTATGATCATTATTCTGGTTATTTTTCTCCTTCTTATTGTTATTCTTACTCAGGATGTTCTTTATTGGCTTCTTCTTATTATTATTCAAGTTTTTTTTATTCTTATTCCTATTTTTCCTTTTCTTCAGCAGCAGCTTTTTCTTCTGCTTATCTCTATTCTTCTTATTTTCTTTTTTCTTCTTCAATTTTTCTTTATTCCTCCTCTTATCTTTCTCTTTCTAATCTATCTCTTTCCTCTTATTCTTATTTTAATCTTGCTTCTTCTTCCTATTTTAGTTTTTATTCTTTAGCCAATCTCTCTTATTCTTCTCTTTATTTCATATAAGTTTAAAAGGTAGGTCTTTCCTTAATTTGTCTTGGTTATTCTTATTTTGTTTCTTTTTTTGTTGCCCATTTAGATACATCTCTTTTATTTTCCAAATCATCTAAAAATTATCTTATTCTTTCAGGTAAAAGTTTAGGTTAAGGGAATAATTATGAGTTTCTCTTTGAAAATATAACAATTCCTAATAATTTATATAACTGTTTACCTTTATGAGAAATTTCGAAAGCTCCAGTTCCGGGGTTCTTCTTAGCATTATAAGTACAATAAGAATTTGGAATTTAAGCTTCAATTTCTATAATTATTGTAATAATGATTACCTGCCATGCAATCTAAATATAATTAAGTATATTTATTTTCATCATGATGAGTACACCAAGCATGAGAAGCACAATCCTTACAAACTTCAAAATCGAAGACAATTGCACCTTCTTAAGGAGGATCTCTTTTTGGGACTACAGGCTTTTATTTTTGTTATGTTTGATTTTGTTATTGTTACTATTACTATTATTCATTTTGTCCTTCAGGCATTCCTTCTTATCCTTCTTAGCCTTCGAATTCTTATTGTTCTTCAGACATTTAATTTTTTATTATTTTATTAATCAAATATCAAATATCTCTTATTTCTTAAATAACACCTTAAACTTTTCAGCCATATTGTTTCTCTTCGCCTAAAGTTATTCTACTATTTGTTCTTCATCCATTATTTTTTTAATTAATCTTTTTTCTTTTTCTGAACTCAACATTGATTATCCAAAAAGCATACTGTTCTCTAGTTTTGCTTTTTTGTTATCAAGCAATACCTTATGAAGAGATAACTATAGATCATAAATTTATAGTTTATCTTTAGTTCCCAATCCATATAGACCCTTATTTTCAAGCTATTAATTATTTATAAATAGATAATACTTCTTTTTATATGTATTCTTCAGTTACATATGGATTTTCACTCATAATTTATCTAATCAAACCTTATTTTTATTCCTATAATTCAGGAATCAATTTAACATATTCAGCTCTTTTTTATTATATTTTTAGTTCCCATTTTTTAATCTATAAAATTTGATAAAGAAATATAATTACTTCATCTTATTTTTCTAAGCATAATTAAATAAATTAAGATACTAATTCTGATTCTGTAATAATATTTCCTTTTTTATTTAATTTTTTTAAAGCATCTTCAAAAATCTTGACAAATTAAGAGAAATGAACACTGGAGACTTTTTAATTTCTCTATAAAAATATATATATATATAATAGTTACTTTTTTATAATAACCTGATTATCTATAAAATCCTATTCTCTCTTCATCTTTTTAGAATAGATGTAGTGAATCATAAATTTCATACATTAATTTTCTAGACATTCCATATTTCATTTCTGATTCACATTTTAAATATATCTCTTTTAATTAATTGACGGTATTTTAATTTAATGTATTAATTGGCTAAAATTCTGTCAAGGATTATTTTGGTATATTCTTAACATTGAAAATCCACCTTTAAAATTTATTTTTTAAAGGCTCTCTGTGTAGAACTTTATTGTGAAGATCTGAGATAAAATAGAAATATATTTTACATTAGAACCCTTCATAATAGGTAAATAAGCCAAAACAAAGTAGAAAGAATATAGATTTCTTTTTGTTATCAATAATTCTTGAAGTCCATTTGGGAATGAATGGAACAAAATAATTTTATAGCCATTTCTTAGGTTTTCTATTTTCACGATCTAGAGTTTTTCTAATTGTCTGGTTAGATTGAACAATACCATATGTTAAGTTAATCTTTGATAATAGTTGTATTTCGGTATGAAATTCAGCATAATTTGAATGTGGATATTGAATAGTTTGTTTTATATATATATTATTAGTAATAAAAAGAGATGAAAAGGAAAATATCGGTGAAAAGAAATAAGGCAGCGATAATGAAGAAAGTGAAACCTTAATTTGATAGTGCAGATTAGTTATCAAGAATAGAACTGTATAAGAGACTTGATTAAAACAACCCATTAAATTAAGGAATGCGACCTTATGAAGGATTTAATGGACCAAAGAGTACTTTGATTAACTAAATTAAGAGGAGAGATCAATGACAGATCGATTATGTTTGTTTTTCTTAATTGTATTCTTTTGTGCAACAGTATTTCATGGAATCGTATTGATCAGTTATGGAAACATTAATCGAATATCAAATGGTTATGATTTTCGAGAAGAGATATGTGGAATAGATGGTTTAATTAATCTACCTTATTTATATTATCTATAACCATCAGTAGATTTGAATGTAGCCATGTGTGTTAATGAATGTCCTTAATCTACAGGAAAATATATATGTTTATATTCAATTGATCATTTCACTACAACTAACTTTTGTTATGTTTAAATGAGTTCAACTAAAATGGCAAGATATTGTATTCCAAAAGAACCAGTAAGCAGAAAAATCGTAGATGATTATTTAAGTTAAACTGAATCATATATCAAACGAACTATGTCTGATATTTTATTAAGTCTTGATCTTATTATATTGTCTATTATCTTATTGGGATTATCAGCATATTTATTAACGTATTTATTAAGTTTCCCATCGATTGTTAAGTATTAAGTTTGGGGATAAATATGGTTAAGTATTTTATGTTTTGGAGTACTTTCTTTTTTGTTTTATAGAGAATATGAAAGAGTTATTGAAACTAGATGTTTATATAAAGTTGATAAACACTATTGTGGAGGTGATAGAGCAACCTTATTTTATTTAGCGTGTATTGCTACTGCTAGTGTAGGATTACTATTCCTTTTTAATATCATGAAATTATTCAATAAAATCAATTTGGGAATTAGTCTTATTAAGACTTCTGCTTAAATTGTTGTTGTTCTTAAATAATTACGCTTTTTTGCTATCTTTGTTGCAATTTTTGGATTTTTTTAATTTGGATACTCTGTTTATGTTATCTTCTATGGAATGACTATAGGAGAAAGAAATACTATTTAAGCACTCAATATTAATGGAGATGCTGTCAAGATATTTACTACCACTTAAATCTATTAACTTTCATTGCCTTTTTAGGCTTTCATGATTCTCTTCTTTTTATTATTTGCAATGAGTGTCAATGAAATGTTTAATTCATATGCTTTAAGTGTTTGGTTTTTCACCAAAAAAAAAGATGTTGTCTAAATACCATTATTAGTTGTACTTAGAGAATTATTACTCCATCATCTTGGAACTTGTGTTTATGCTGTCTTTATGGAAATATTCTTTTTTATCCCCAAATGGATATTTTATACCATCTATTATTTCCTTAGTAGCTTACCTTAAGATTCCATGATTGTTAGATTCATTCAAGGATGTTGTCTTTGCTGTCTTGCTTGCTATCAAAATTGTTTAAGATATTTAAGCAAACATACTTTAGTTTAAGTTGCCATCTGGTCTGAAGGCTATAGTCTATCTTCCAGAAAGGCATTCTTTTTATTAGATAGACATAAAGAAAAAATACATGATTTAGATTTTCTCATTGAATTTATACTCTTTCTATTAAAATTGTCCAACAGTCTCATTGTAAGCTTACCAATTTATATTTACCTTTCTATAAGTGATACTACACTTTTGGGAATCAATGTTAATGATATTGAAAGTCCCTTAATACCTACATTATTTGTATTCTTAATTGGATTTTTCTATGTTTCAGTATTTTAAGTAAGTTATGATATCACAACAAAATCAGTTATTTAATTATATTTGGTAGATAGAGAAATGTTTTATGGAGAATAAAGATTTGTTGAAGATTTTGTTCAAAAGTTTATGGAATTTTATGGAAAAAAAGAGGCTGATTAATTAAAAATAAAGAGTAATGTATAAAGGAAATTTAATGCTCAAGTTGCACCTGAGACTATAAATAAAGAATTAGATGAACCTAGTTATTAATCTGAAGAACAAGAAGAGGAAGATGAGGAAGAATAAGAGGAGGAATTTGATGATATAAATTTACAAGATGATAATTCCAGTCCTGAACTTGGGAACAATTTTAATGGTAAGAATAGAACAAATGCTCATCATATAGTTGCTGATCCATTTTAATTAGATGATGCAAGTGATAGTAGATCATAGACATAATGGAAGAGTGGTTCGAATTTTAATAAATGAATTATAAAGATTATTAATTATGTAATTAGAAAAAGAGAGCAAGTAGTCGTTTCTTTATAAATTACCTTTATAAAAGACATGGGTATAATGGTTAGCACTTGGATTAGCTTGCTTTCTATTATTTGGAGATGCATATGCTTTTGATAATCCAATGGCATTATAATCAACAATACAAACAGAAATGAATCTTAATAATGTTTAATTCAATATGCTTTATTCAATATATTCAGCTCCAAATATCATATTACCATTTTTTGGTGGAATTTTAATTGATAAAATAGGAGTAAGAGTAAGTATCTTGATATTTTCATCAATATTAATATTGGGATAGAGTATAGTAGTGATTGGTGGATATACATTATCATATGGAACAATGTTAGCTGGCAGATGTATATTTGGTATAGGATCAGAAAGTTTGAATGCAGCATAAGCAGCAATAATGTCTTAATGGTTTTAAGGAGGATAAGTAAGTTTAGCTTTAGGTTTATGTTTATCAATTCCAAAATTAGGAAGTGCTATGAATAGTTTAGTAAGTCCTTTGATTTAAGCAAATCATGGAGAGTTAGGATTTACATTTTTAGTAGGATTATTTATAGTGATATTTTCATGGTTTTGTGGATTAGTTTTGATCTATTTAGATAAAAAAAATGAAGAATTAATGAAATTATGGAAAGAATTGAATCCGATAGAAGTCAATAATGATATTAAAGAAGTATCCTCTGCTTAAGAAATGAGTTTGTAGATTAGAAAAAGTGAATCTACTGAAAGTGATAGATCAATTTCATTATTAGACGATGAAGATGATGATGATAAAGAGGATGATAAAGAAGAAGAAGTAACTAATCATGAGACAAAAGAAGAGATTAAATTATCAGATTTAAAATATTTAGATGGATCATATTGGATATTATCATGCATTATAATGTTAAGTGAAGCACTTTTTGTTCCTTTTTTAGATAATGGAAATGCGTTCTTTTAAGTTAAATTTGGTTTTAGTTAATAATCTGCAGGTGTTTTACTAACAATTCCATATGTATTTGCAGCATGTGTAACTCCATTTGTAGGAATATATGGGGATAAAATTAGATAAAGATCCTTATTAATTGTCTTAACTACTATTATCTTTATTATCACTCATTTATGTCTGTTACTTATATATTGTAATGTAATTCTATCAAATTGATATTTTACTAGTCTGCTTGTGGAGTATCAGCTCTACCTTTATTATCATTAGGCCTTTGTTTTTCTTTTTATTCTGCAATTTTAATACCCTCTATTCCATTAGTTGTTAAATCATAAATGATTGGTATTATATTCTATAATATTAATTATTAGGAACTGCTTTTGGATTATTAGGTGTTATGTAAAATACAGCTTTAGCTTTATTTCCTCTCATTACTGGAAGCTTATATAATAGTCATCTTATTAATGAGTAAGGATAAGTAGATCCATTTCAAGGGTAATAACTATTAAATACTTTTATTTTAGATATGTTTATTAATCCTATTTCTTTGTTGGTGTTAGTTGCTTTAACTTTGTTATTGCTATCACTTTATATTTATTCGATAAAAATGGAAGCAAGAAATTGAGTAGATTAAAGACCAAGAGTAAATGAAATGTATATAGTTTCTTATTTTCATTAATAATTATTATATGAGTAAAAGAAATAAAAGCTTAGCAGATAGAAAGAAATCTAAAAGCAAATTAAAAACAGCAATATCGTAAAGAAAAAATTCAGATTCATAAGATAATAATTTCTATTAAGAATTCCAAATTTTCTATCCTCAAGCTTAGAACACCACTTTTACTAAGTTTGAATACATGAAAGAATTCTTTAATTTGGGTCTCGCTCAATTTCCAACTGATGAAGAAATCAATTAGATATAACTAGACATTCTTACTACAAGTGGTTGGAATTCTAATCTCAAGAAAAATTGGACTCTTAATGAAAAAAAAGTCTTAATTTGGCTTATTGGCAAACTTAGCTAATTAAGAAATGAAGACCTAAGAGATTTGTCTACTGAACTTTTTGAAGAAGTTTCAAAGATGATATGTCGTAGAGATAAAGAATAATGTAAATTAAAATGGGCTTAAATGTAAAAGGTTGTTTTATAATAACAACCTTTTAGACCAGAAGAAGATAAAAAATTATATGAAATAATTATGCATTATTAATCCATTGATCAGGGTTAAAAATGGAGTCAAATTTCATAAGAATTAAATCAAAATTCATCTGTTTATCGCTCTAGTAAACAATGTCGAGAAAGGTGGTTAAATCATCTCAATCCTAAAATTTCAAAGTATCATTTATTTTTTAATAAAAATAGAGAACCTTGGACAGATGAAGAAGATATTAAATTATTGTAAACAGTAAAAGAAATAGGAAGAAGATGGGCAGAAATTTCTAAAATTATGGAGGGAAGAAGAAGTGAGAATAATTTAAAAAATCGATTTAATAGTCTTATAAAAAGAGAAAAAGATTTGCCTTACCTGTAATATTTAAATTTATATTTATAGTTAAACTTAAAATGGATCAATTACTAACTTGGATGATTTATTATCTGGATATACTGGACCAGAAATAACTGATATTTAAAAGTAAGCTATAGATGCTGTGTTAAATAAATTAAAGTGGAGAAGTGCTGAAACTTAAAATAACAATAATCGCAAGAAATCAATTGAAATATCAGAACAATAAAATAATTAAGTAAAGCCGACAATAAAATAGCGAACTTAAATTAATGTCTAATATACAGTTGGAGATTTAGAATAAGAGCAAAATATTAAAGAATTAATTCCATGTTTAGTTAATGTAAATAAAAACCTCATTTATTTTTGTAATCATGAAACTTTAGAACAATATTATGAATTGCATCATTAAAAACAACATTAATTTAAAGATTAATTTGATAAAATTAAAAGTGAATTGCATATTTTTGATACTGGATTCCAAAATTTCAAATCAACCTTAAGTATGATAGAAGAAATAGATGATTCATAAAGAAGTCATATAAATTTTTATACCAGTGACGTAGACGGTTTTTTGAATCTCGAAACTCCTGAAACATTTTCCAAACCTATTTATGTAAATCCAATAGAAATCATCACTCATTCTGCCTTGAAATACATCCACCGATGGAAAACTGATAGTTAACTCAATGATAGACGTAGAAATAGCATAACCATACCAAGATCATTGCCAATTTTGATATAAATTTAAACATGAAAGCCTCAAAGTATTTAATTACTTTCAATTATATCTTTTTAAAGAAAAACTATACAATGCTTATCAAAGTTATCATGAAAAAAAATTAAATAAATTTCTTATTGGTGATTATCTCCAAATCATCGAACTATTTCTTACTAATCTTAAAAATAATAATAATGTATCAATAAAAACCTTAAATGGATTATTTTTAACTTTCCTTTTTGCAATTAATCTTTTCAAAATATCAAATAATCACTTAAATCAAATCATTTGAAATTAATTGATTTCTATGTATGTTTAAAGTATTAATTAATGTTTCAAAGCTTGAAATGTTGCATTTTATTTTTATTAAATATAATTTTGCAAAGTTATCAAACTTCAATCTATTCAAAAAATTTGTAAAATTTAACAAGCAAGATTATCAATTTAAATTATTAAACAGATCATCATTTTATAAGAATTAATAAAATTCTTCTATTCAATGATAATCTTGATAATCCATAATTATAAATTGGTAATATCAAACAATTTTGAATTTAAATTTCTTTCTGTTATTCAATCTTTTTATTAGATTAAGAAACATTAAATAATCATTTTAAAAGGGTTTCCATTTGACTTTAGCAAGATTAAATGAAAATTAGTTTTTAATTTATATATAAAATAAAGAAAGTGAAGTTTAATTAAATCAAATTATTTATATATGTCTAGGATGATTAATCTATTCTGATTTCTGATTAAATCAAACTTATCGAGCTATAAATTAATATATATATATCCATTCACTTTTAAATCATTTAATAAAACTTTGACATCTGTATTATGATGATGATCAATTAAATCAATGATTGATTACTAGAAATAACAAGCTTTAAATAAATAATTTCTTTTGAGCAATTATTTAATAAATTACGCATTTTTCATTCGTATTAATTTTGTATTTTTAGAAAAATCAAAAACGAAATTCAATAAATAATTACCTAAATAATTTGAAAGTTGAAAAATGTCTCTTCATTCCTCATTTGGCTATGATAGTCTTCGAGCAGTTATTTTTGCGAAAGCTATAAAAGAATGTGAAAGTAATGTTTAATTTTATTGTTATAGAAATTTAAAATGAACATTATTTATCTGAAAGTGGTTCTGATATTAAGAGTAGCATCTCTTCTGATTCAGAAAAACTATTATTTGATAAGTAATACTTAAATCTATAAATTAGGGAATACATTTTGGAATCTCCTGAATCCTAAATGATATTCAATAATCAGCAATCTTCTCTCTCTTAATTTAATACTCAACAATGATTAAAATTATTTGTATAGCATATACATAACAATATAAATTTCATAATAACATTTTATTAGGTTTTGAAATTGATCAACTTTTTTACTAAAAAATTAACTTAGTTATGTTTAAATCATAATTCTATTCTATTACTAGAATTGATAGCTTAATTCTATGTTATTTGTTCTGTATAATACATAAGTTCTCAAGATAATTCAATTCTCAATATTAATACCTTTAATTAGCATTTTCTATTGAAATAATTAAATGTTCATTGAATTAAATTAAGACTTTCGATAATAGAAATAATTAATAGAATATTATCATTTTTGGTAATAAGATCTATTAATAATGTAATACATTTAATATTGGGTGATTTTATATTCTAAAACTTTTCTTTGATTGTATACGAAGATAATCTTCAAAAAAAATTATTTATAGAATTATAATAAAAATTCCAAAATAAAGGTTAATTTTATGTAATTATTTTTAAATTTATGTTTCTTGAATTTATCTATTGGGTTTTTGTTTAGAATGTAATATTTTTTATTGAAAATTAATAAATCAATCCTGTTTAATAATATAAGACAAGAATTTGGAAACTTTTAGTATTTGTTTCAAAAGGAAAATGATTACAATCTATTCTTATAAGAAAATTCAAGAGCAAAACTTAACTATTCTTAATTTTCTCGAGATAAATAAATTTAAAAACCTACAATTTTCAAAAGATGTTATCTAAAGTAATATAAATTAAAAAATTTGATTTTAAAGGAACTTTAGCTAGATATTATTTTGGATTCGAATAAATTGATAAAAACATTCCTCTTTATGAAGTA
>CAJJDN010000067.1:258683-271160 GCA_905182985.1 Paramecium sonneborni
TTTTTATTGAAAATTAATAAATCAATCCTGTTTAATAATATAAGACAAGAATTTGGAAACTTTTAGTATTTGTTTCAAAAGGAAAATGATTACAATCTATTCTTATAAGAAAATTCAAGAGCAAAACTTAACTATTCTTAATTTTCTCGAGATAAATAAATTTAAAAACCTACAATTTTCAAAAGATGTTATCTAAAGTAATATAAATTAAAAAATTTGATTTTAAAGGAACTTTAGCTAGATATTATTTTGGATTCGAATAAATTGATAAAAACATTCCTCTTTATGAAGTAAAGTTAACAGGAGGATCTGTTAATTGGATATTTTAGGATAGAAAGAGTTTGTTGTAATCTTTAGATAAAAAAATTTTTTAAAATGGTAAAATGAATAATGTCAAGTTTCCAAATTCAAAAGTTTTTGGTAAACTTGAATAAGAATATGTTTTAAGAAGAGCAAAATTACTAAATATTTATTTAAAAGTACTTTATAACAAACTCTAATTAATTTTCATTAATAAATATAATTGAATAAAAAAAGAAATAGTTTAAAATTTTTTAATTTAATTAGTTGAAATTAACATATATACAATTATATTTTTAATGAGATGCTTGAAATAAATTTAATTAAAAAATTTTAATATAAAAAATCAAAACAATTTCTTTAAGTTTTTAAATTCTTACTGCAAAATCGAAGTAGAACTATGATCACTTTTTGTATTAGTAGTATTATTAGAATATCTATGACTTGCATGAGAACTAGTTTTTCTATGACATGAAGGTGTTGATAATCCATTTAATTCAGTTTATAGTTTAATAACTATTTTGATAGATTAAATTAATTCTCCATCTTGATCTTTTGTTTGATTTAATTATTTCATTTTTTGATATAGAGCTTAGGGATGAATATTTTTATTTTTAATAATCATTAAAGTATCTTTTTCTAATTTTTATAAACCTTTTTGTATAATTGAAAAATATTATGTAATTATTTATTCTGAAGTTTCATTATTATTATTATTACTATTGTTATTGGTATTATTAATAATTGATATATTATTATTAGTTAATTATTTATTTGGTACTCCAGTAGCACTTCTTTTATGTCGAGAGGGTTCAGTAATTTCTTTTTATATTTCTTTTTGAAAAAAATTTTCTTTGATTTCTTGAGTATGCTTTTTATCATCTAAATAAAAAGGTTTATCTTTTTATTATTAAAATTGGAGAGTATTCTGAGGTTATTTTTTATTATCAGTATTTTAAAAGTTAATGTGAAATTAAGATGCAAGTGGAGTAGAATAAGGACTAGCATTAGGAGTATTATTATTAGGTTTTAAGAGATCTTTATTATTTAATGAAGTTTACTATTAAAGTTCTTATTATTATTATTAATATTAGATTAAGGTTTTTTAGATCTAAGACTAGAATTAAGGTCCATAAGGTTGTTAATTTAGTTAAACTTTGGATCGATCTAATAATTCAAAATATATTTTTACTTTCTTCAAGAACAATAGCAGTGGTGTTGGATTATTTATGAATATGACCTACAGTGTTATTATTTTATTTAGGTTTTTCATTTATTAATTTCATTGCATTATTAGTTTATGTTAATAATTCTGACATTTTTTATTGAGCAGTGTTTTGAATTTTGTTAGGAATTTCAAAATTAGAAAATCTTCTACCATTTTATGAATCATTTTATAATTAACTCTATAGTTAAATGAGTATATACCTCATTTAAAATTTCTTTGTCCATTTCACTAGAGTCTGTAATGAGATTGAGTTCATTATTTTCCATTAATAGATTATTAATGTCATATGTATGAGTGATCCTACGACATAAAGGACATTAAATTCTAAACTTATTCTATATTTAACTAAAATACAAATTCAAATTTTCTCTTACCTTGTATTTTCTTGAATAGATATATTTTATGCACATTTAAAACAAAGTGTATGAGAGCAAATTAAGGAGATAGGTTTAATTGCTTACATTTTACACAATTAGCAATGTGAGATGGATGCTCTTTAATACATATTTAATTAACTGATTATTTATATAATTAAAAAACTGCTCAGTTACCATAGATATTTACTAATTTATCAAGACTGCAACTATAGATGTTCTTGCTGAATTATGCAAATCTTAAAATTAATAACAAAACAAATACTTAATTCCAGTAACAAGATCTCTATGACTTTCAATTCTACAGAATTCTTATTTTTTTTTAACATCAAAAAAATGAATAGTTTTGTTTGAACCAAATGTTAGAAATTATCCTGATGGATCATATGATAACCCACCTAAAATAAATATTAATAATAACCAATCTTTTAGCCTTAATAAATTTTAGAGAATTAACCAGGACGTCTTAAATCCCATTCATTAACTTCAGAATTACTACTTGAAGCTAAAGTAGCTCCACTCTCAGAAAATGTTAGATTAGTAACAGCTCCCTAATAATATTATTATATATAATTAATACATCTTATCCTTCTAATTATGCCAACATCTACCCTTTTACAATACTCCAAACTTTAATTTAAGAATCTGCTTGCCCTATAGCTAATAACAATCCATCTGGATGAACAGATACTGAAGTAAATTAACATTAGCCTTCAAAATCAGTTACTCTACTTAATTACTATCCATTTTTTAAATTATAATATGCCAATATTCCATTATTAGTTACTATTATGGCAATATGTGCTACTGGATGAATAGCTATTCCTGTTACACTTTAACCAATATTTATCGTCTGAGTTACTTAGCCTTCCTGTGTTTAAGTGTTAAATTAATAAATTTTAAGGTTTCCATCTTATGAAGAAGAAATGAATCTAAGATGTTCATCATAATTAAAGAAATTCACTGATGTAATAGTTTATGTGTGTTCTTACACTTAATAAACTAATTTATCATGTGAATACAAAAAGACTTAACCTGCTAATCCACCAACTAATAAATAATCACCTTATGTATCCAAGGCAGTACCTCCTTAATTTGATTAGTACTATTATTTTACATCATAGTTTGAAAGTACCTAGATAATGAAGATTTATATACTTCAGATCCTGGAAATTAATCAAAATATGATTATTATTTCCTCTAAAGTTTTCTTTAATTTGTTAATTTAAGTGCATTTTCTTCTATTTCAGTTAAATAATCTGAGGAAAACTTCTCTGGAACATTATTTTGTTCAACATCAATTTTATGATTTAATTTGTGTTATAATTATACCAATTCTATTCTAGCTTAATCTCTCTCTTTAATCAATTTAGCTATTACTCGACATGCAGCATCATGCTAATATAATGCATGTGTTAATTCATGTCTCACTTATTCTAAATGCTATTTTAATTGAAATTATTCCAATAATAATGCATCCCATTCATTTTATAATAATGATAACAAAGATGGTATTGATGTTGCTGTTACTGGTCTTGGTTTCTATACTTTTGATACTTTCACCTATAATTTATCATGTTTTTGTATACTTCAATTAAATCTTCTAAATTTAAAGGTCTTCCTGTTATTGGACATGTACCTGTACTTTCAATATGCTTTTCTATTAATCTTCTCTCATAAATATGTCCACTCACTTTTGATATAACTGGAGTCTCTATCAATTCTCCAGACAAAGCACAAGTTTACCACGATTACATATAATGATATTTATTTATTTGAATATTTAATTAAATTATGTTCAAGAAACTAGAAGATCTTTCTAAACCAACTTTGCTTTCTAAAACTGGGGTTAAGGAATTGAAATAATCATTCAATACTTAATACCCTTTTTTCAAAGAAATTGAAGATGAAGTTTTTCCTAAAAAAGCTAACATCTAATCATTTAAATTAAGAAGTGAATACAAAGTTGAAATCGTCTAAGTTGATAAAGATTATATCTGCTTTACTAAAGAGGATTTAGTAATTCCACATTTGAAATTAGTCCACAAATTTCCAGATCTTCTCATCAAATAATAAGTTGATACAGGAGCTATAAAACATATTTTAAGTGGTTCTGATGTCTTAGCTCCTGGACTCATTTCTTAAGGAAGCACTCTTAATCCTGTAAATCGCATTACTAAATATATTTTAGGCTGAAAAAGGGTAGGTTGTAGCTATCTATGGTGAAGGCAAAGAAAATGCTATGGGAATAGGCATTATGAATGCAAGTTCTGAACAAATTAAAGAAGACCCTAAAGGTCATGCAATTTAATTGTTACATCATCTTGGTGATTCCTTATGGTAATTAAGTTTTAAGTGAATTGATTATTTGTCTATCTATATATTGTACATTAAATATATCATTATTTTGTAATTTCTGTCTTAAGGTTATCAAAGGAATCAACTGGAACATATTAAGCAAGTGTATAGTACTTACCTTTTCCATCATCTTCCTCCTTCTTCTTTCTTTATAACCTTACTCTTATTCTTCTAGGCAAATTACGAATTCCTCTTGCCCAAACTGCTTCATTCAATTATGGATCAATTCTCACATCATCAGTTAACATATTTTTTTAAGCTAAATAACAAATTAATAAATACCAAATCTGACTATGTGACTGACTGCTCTAGGTGCCTTTCTTTTAAATGTTTCTTTATGAACTGCCTTATGGAGATTTATAGTGTAATCTCTGCTAACTTCACCCAATGGATTAGGCTTTCCTTTTTCTTTCTTTCCCATAAATTAAAAATTTTTTAAAATATTTTTTAAAAGTAATTCGATCACACTATAAACTTATGCTTGGTACCATTTGCTTTAAAATGTCCTATTCTTGTATTAAAAAAACTTCGCATGGCCATGGTACTCTCCATCCACATCGATTGAGATGCTCTGTTATGAGTAACCATCAATTAATCACATTATGATTTATTATATCGTTCCTCACTCTCGTTATTATTAACCTTCAATATTTTTAGACAAATTTATTATTACTTTTTTCAAGATAGATTGTAAATACAAGTTCTTTCTCTTCAATTACAAAATTGTATTTAATTAAGTACTTGAATAAGCTTTTTGGGGCATTGCAGGTTATTATGGAAGAGCATTTAATCTTAATTTTAATTTAGACACTGTTAAAACTTAAGGAGGAGGCAGAGGTTACTTAAATTGTTTTTTTACATATAATTTCCCTAAAGAATTTGAACTTACACTGCCTTATTCTTAGTGTACAGAATTTATAGGAGTTCGAGTTTTTGGAGTTTTAGTTATTTTTTTTGGAGATGGTTTTCTTTCAGAAGACAAAGTTTTCATTTGACAATGTTCTTCTGCTATGATTGAATTATTTTTAGGCTTCAATATTCCTTACGATTCAAATGATGTGTCAATATCCCAACCTTTTATTGTTTCTAACTTTTATTACATATAATTTTTATATCAAAAATAATACTATAAACATCCTCTAATATTTGACATTAGCGATCTCAATATAAAGAAGTTTTAAAACAATTTCAATTTTTTTGGTATTTAAGTATAGATAGTGTATTAGGATCACGTGTAGCTAAAAATAATTTCTTAATATATTTCAGCACGATTTCTACATTTCCAATTTTTTTAGACTATAGCACATCTTGAATTAATTCAAAGCTTGAAAAATATTCTGAACATATCTTTCTAGCTTCTTCATTTTAAAACAAAGTTTTGAAATCCTTACGGATGTAGTTTTTTTTTTAGATACCTTTTAGAATAAATTTTTTTATAGAAGAATTATTTTCAGATGATTTTGGATGATTTTTTTCTATAAAAAATAATTTAATTCATTACTTAAATAATTTTTAAGCAACACTCCTATGTTTTTGGGAATATTTTTGGTTTCATTTTATACTTTAGGATCTAATTCCTCTATTTAATCCGATTTTGAGTTAGTTTAATTGAATTAACTTTTGCTATTATGAAATATTTCAAAGAAATCAATATTTGAATTGTTTAAAGAACAGTTAGAATCAAAGTTCATTAATCTTTAATAAAAATATTTTTCAAAAACATTGTAAAATATTAAGATTTAAAATTATTGTAAATTAAATTCTATAAGTTTTCTAATATAAATCTGTATAATTTTTTTAGAATATAACTAATATGAAATAGATTTTGTTTAAGATTTTTTCAATTTCAATTAGACTGAAGCTAATTTTGAAAAAAAAATTNTAAATACAAGTTCTTTCTCTTCAATTACAAAATTGTATTTAATTAAGTACTTGAATAAGCTTTTTGGGGCATTGCAGGTTATTATGGAAGAGCATTTAATCTTAATTTTAATTTAGACACTGTTAAAACTTAAGGAGGAGGCAGAGGTTACTTAAATTGTTTTTTTACATATAATTTCCCTAAAGAATTTGAACTTACACTGCCTTATTCTTAGTGTACAGAATTTATAGGAGTTCGAGTTTTTGGAGTTTTAGTTATTTTTTTTGGAGATGGTTTTCTTTCAGAAGACAAAGTTTTCATTTGACAATGTTCTTCTGCTATGATTGAATTATTTTTAGGCTTCAATATTCCTTACGATTCAAATGATGTGTCAATATCCCAACCTTTTATTGTTTCTAACTTTTATTACATATAATTTTTATATCAAAAATAATACTATAAACATCCTCTAATATTTGACATTAGCGATCTCAATATAAAGAAGTTTTAAAACAATTTCAATTTTTTTGGTATTTAAGTATAGATAGTGTATTAGGATCACGTGTAGCTAAAAATAATTTCTTAATATATTTCAGCACGATTTCTACATTTCCAATTTTTTTAGACTATAGCACATCTTGAATTAATTCAAAGCTTGAAAAATATTCTGAACATATCTTTCTAGCTTCTTCATTTTAAAACAAAGTTTTGAAATCCTTACGGATGTAGTTTTTTTTTTAGATACCTTTTAGAATAAATTTTTTTATAGAAGAATTATTTTCAGATGATTTTGGATGATTTTTTTCTATAAAAAATAATTTAATTCATTACTTAAATAATTTTTAAGCAACACTCCTATGTTTTTGGGAATATTTTTGGTTTCATTTTATACTTTAGGATCTAATTCCTCTATTTAATCCGATTTTGAGTTAGTTTAATTGAATTAACTTTTGCTATTATGAAATATTTCAAAGAAATCAATATTTGAATTGTTTAAAGAACAGTTAGAATCAAAGTTCATTAATCTTTAATAAAAATATTTTTCAAAAACATTGTAAAATATTAAGATTTAAAATTATTGTAAATTAAATTCTATAAGTTTTCTAATATAAATCTGTATAATTTTTTTAGAATATAACTAATATGAAATAGATTTTGTTTAAGATTTTTTCAATTTCAATTAGACTGAAGCTAATTTTGAAAAAAAAATTATTTTGATTTTGTTATTTCTAATAATTGTTGTAAAAAGTAAGAAATGCATATAGCCCCATGATTCAAATGAATTTCTCATAAATTTATGAAATAGAAAGTGAATAAAATTATGATAATTTAATACAAAATTATTCTGTTAAGATTATCAAGTTTTATTCTTATGATACTTTTTCAGGTATACTTATAAAAGCTCTAGATGGTTATTTAAGAGATCAAAGTAATATAAAGTATAAAATTTGGTCAAAATATTAACTTTTTATTTTAGTAGTATCAAACTGATTTGATGGTATCCATTTTATTGATAATTTTAAAAATTTAAACATAATAATTGAATAAATTATTTTATAAATATATATTGATGATGTACATAATGATACCAAAAACTTAAATGATTTAAAAGTTATGTAGATTTTAATTCGGAATACTGCTTTTTTAGTATTTTAATAATAAAGAACATTTTTTTAGATATAAAATCTCAAATCTATTAAAAATTATAAGAATATTCATAATTTAAAATTAAAAAATCAACAATAAAGGGGATTAAACTAATTTCACATGTTTGTCATAACGGAGTTTAATTTTTTTAGTTAGCTTCAATAAAAATTTGTGTCAACTTATATTAGTTGTAACAAATATTTTAAACTCAGTCATTATCTTATCTTATTGTTTAAGAATCGCTTCTTTCTTTTTTTCAATAATAATCTAAGCTAAACTCTTCTCATAAGCTTCCATATGAAGCTCATATCTCAATAAATTTATAAAATTTGAATTTTTTTTCCATATTTCTTTGTCTTAATTATTGCTTTTAATTTAATGATATTGCCTCTTTTAAACAACTCTCTTAAGTTTTATTAAAATATTGAAAAATGCCTCTAAAATCTGAGGAAATTATATTAATATATCTTAATTAAAAATTTGTATTTATTTTTTTCTCGTTTTAAAAGGATTTCTTTAAAACAACATAGACATCAAACTTCAGTTGGTATTTGATATATATGAGTTCAATTTGATAATTAGCAATTAAAAATAATGGGTTGATTTGGCAGTATAATGAATTTAGTGCAATTGAATTGTTAATAATAAAAGATATTAATTTATGGTTTACAAAATCAGAAATAAGTCATTTTTTTGGACAAGAGCTGGTTGGAAAAATAATTGGCATCCTAAAAATTTCAATGCTCCTCGTCCATCAAGTTCCGAATTTACTATTGGTATTAGATGTCGTTATGATCACAATTCATTTTTGAGAGGTTAGAAATATAATATCTATAAAATAGCTTATCATTCATACAGAAAGATCTCAAGACATTGCAAATAATATTTCTTTGGTAACAAAGAGTTGGAAGAATTATTTTAGATGGGTTTGAGAACATTTTTCATTGTACCTCACATTGCTGAATGTCAAGTCACTTAAATAAAACATGGTGGTGAAAGAAGAATGGTAGATTAGATTGATAGAGATTTTGAATTAGTATCATACAATTCACATCCTTATTAATTGTTCACCTATACAGTTTGGAATTAATATTTGGCAAATTAGTAAGAAGCTTATGAATAAAGAAAGAATGGAGGTAAAGCAATTGAAGATCAAGTTATTGATCACATTAGGTATAAATATTAATTAAAGTTAAGTGAATTGGTGAAGGAAGAAAAATAGAAGTTGGGACCAGGAAAATAATTGAGCATTGAAAGAACTGCAGAAGTTGTTATGAATGTTATGAGATAATTGCGAGCTGCTTAATAAAGACCTAATCTTAATAATAGGTAATTAAATTAATATACTCTAGACGTGCAGATGGAGAATTTGATGATTTCTTAGAATAAAGAAGACCATTCACAGCTCCAAACAATTAATCAGCTACTCATTGAGCTGCAATACATTCAAATATAATATAATAGCTATTAAATTAAGTATTATTTTCTATGAATCCTTAACGATTCAATATTATTTTTTAATAAACTTCCAGTTATATACCTTTTAAAAGGCATTATAACAACTAATTATCATTTATTGTATATCTATGAATTAATTTTTTTTAAAATAAATTTATATTCAATTTATATATTCTGATAATCCCATATCAGCAGCTTCTTATAATGCTCTGCTTAGCATATCCTAAACAAAAGTTTAATCGGATTTTAATGAGAGCGATTTATGATAATAGTGAATAGCTTTACTTAAACAATTTGGCAATTCACTTAAATGATAAGAAAATGCCAAACCAAAAAATATCTATGGAGAGACAGAATTTATCTTGATATATAAAAAATCTTTACTTGTATGCATTTTTCAAAGATCTAAATAGCGTTTTTATAATCTTTCTACTTTCTAAAAGTATGTCCAAGATTTTATAAGGTAGATTCTCTAATTTTATGGTTAGAATTTTAACAAAACACTAATGCATTTAAAAAATACTATAATAATAAAATTTAATAAAATTTACATCTTTGGCTTCGTTATATTTTTTCTATTTGTAAGCTATAACTCCTAATTCATTTTAAATCATCGGATCGGTTGGATTAATATCTTTAGCTTATTATAATGATAAGATAGCAGTTTATAAATTATTAGTTCTTAAATATTCCATACCAATATAGACATGGGCTTAATAACAACCAGGGAATTATCTAGTTATTGACCTATAAATTGACATAGCTTAATCAGATTCATCCTATATTGCATAAGAGTGTGCTAACCCAATCCAACTATATATTAAATGTTAATCTAACTAAATAGATTTTTAGAATTGTTTCCTTGCTACCTCATATTTCTTTGTTGAAAAATAATAAACTCCAACAACAAACCAACTTAATGCATTTTAAGCATAATTCTCAATTAAATTATGAGCACAATAATAGAGTTCAGCTATCTATTCTAATTCTAATAAACAAGAAACATAAGTAGGTATTACTTCAAAATATAATGGATCCTATTTTATCGCCTTCAATGACCAATCATAAGCAGAAGCTATATCGTAATTATAATATGCTTTTTTTGCTTTAACATTTAATATATCTATGTTATTTTTCTTCTCCAAAGCTACATAAATTAAGTCATTTTAAATTGGTATTTCTTCTTTTCTAATATATGGGCTTCTTATTGGGGATGGCTTCAATTGTTGAATTTCAACCTTATCAACTATTTATAACTATTAAACAATTTTTCTTTTTTCTTCTTGCAAATGATCAGCTATTTTTGAATTTACAATATCATAATTTATTGTTTTGCTTATATAGTAATCTTTTAACCATGCTTCATCAGAATTT
Source organism: Paramecium sonneborni (assembly GCA_905182985.1). Lineage (NCBI taxonomy): Eukaryota > Ciliophora > Oligohymenophorea > Peniculida > Parameciidae > Paramecium > Paramecium sonneborni. The sequence continues at coordinate 269,284 of CAJJDN010000067.1, forward strand.
AGTTAGATTTATTAAACCAAATTCTCCTTTTCATCTGATGAAATCAAATATGAATCAACTAATTATTAAAACACTCTGACATTTGTTGGTGTTTTCTATAAACATTCAAAATAATTTGAAACTGCTAATTATTTATTTTCTAATGCTTCATAACATTATCCTCTTACCCAATCACTTTAAGAACTATTTTCTTCTTATAGAATTTCAATTCCCATTTCGTATTGTCTATTTGAATATAAAGCCCTAGCTCCTAATACTGCAAAATCTCCTTATGTCATTTTATGCTTTAAAAACAGATTGTATACTCCTGAGTATTCTTAATTAGCAAAATGACACTAATTTTATTAGACTAATATTTTACCATACCAAGCAAAAATACTAAGTATGCTAATGCTGTTGAATCTTAATTCAAACATAACAATTTTTCTGCAAAAAATATAGCTTATTTATAATATCCTTGCAAATAACTGCTCATTGCTTACTGATATATATTCAATAATGAAGGATTATTCAATAATGATGTTGCAAATATAGAATTAGACTAAGGATTGAAATACGGTAATTAAACTTCATAATACATATTTTAAAATTTTCCTTGTTCACTTTATTGCCTTGAAATTTTTGTTGTCTTTTTTTAAATCGACATTTTGCCTTTTATTTTAAAATTCAAATTTTATATATTAAACACTCATTTATTATATTCACAAATTAAAGTTATTCATATTATTCTTATATAGCATTTTGCTTTTTTGAAACAAAGAATTATCAATTCAATTTATAAAAGAAAAGTTTATTTCAGAGCATTCCTCTTATTAAAAAATAACTTAATTCTAGTTCTTTATTTAAAATTAATTATTTTATAACATATGTCAAAAAAAGACTTATTAAGATGTGAAATTCCTATAAATCCTTGTGAACTAGCTATCACAAGGCTATTGAACCCTAAACCAAAATTTGAATACTTTTAATCATCAATGTTATAAAAAGTTTAGAATTTTTTACCAGAATTTAAAAAAGCAAATGAATAGTTAGAAAATACAGAAAATTTAAAACAGTTTTAAATAAATGATTAAAATGCATTATTGAGAATCCCTATAAAAGATCTAATACCAGATCCCAAAATTAGAAGACATTTTAGAAGAACTGGAAGATAATAAAAAATGATCAATTTAGTAATTATCCTATAATTAATTATTTAAGGATTTGTACATGGGAGTTATGGATACAAACAAAGATTTTAAGGAGTGATTTTGTAGTTTTTATGTCTTACAATAATGCATTATTGCTTTATAAATAATTGAAAATATTTTTATATTTTATTCTTCCATAAAGAAAACCTTGGGTATAAAAGTAAAGTAATGATATAATAATCGTTGTCGGCCATACTAAGCCTAAAGCACCGGATCCCATTCGAACTCCGAAGTTAAGCGGCTTAAGGCGAGGTTAGTACTAAGGTGGGGGACCGCTTGGGAAGTCCTCGTGTTGACAACCCTTTTTTTTTATTTTATATTAAATTTAATTAAAACCAATAAAATATTTAAATTATTACTTCAAAAAAGATAATAATTTAAAAAAATAAAGCTAAAATGACAATATTCATTTAATTGTAATTTGATATTTTAATCCCAATCTTTTATTTAGATTAATTAGAAATTTTTTCGAATTATGATTTTAATAGTCTCTTTTTAAAGAAACTTATAAAAACATTGAAATCTTTTTTGTATACAATTGAATTTAAATAAAAAAATGTACTCTTGAAACTGTAATTCACATTAAATTGTTACCCTATTTTGAAAAAATTGTTAAGATATTAGAAAAAAATAATTTTAGAATAAAAATAGCATATGATTATCCATTTAAATTATCTAATAAACTAC